>BQNB010080446.1:12076-29930 GCA_026074375.1 Tanacetum coccineum
AATCGAGAGTAATCATCGACAATGACGAGGATGTACTTCTTTCCATTAACACTTGCGACACGCATTGGCCCACAAAGATCCATGTGCAAAAGATAGAGTTTTTCTTGGTTGGTGTCTTCAGATTTAGGTTTGTGTTTACCCATTGCACAAGCATAACACAGATGGTCCTTTTCAAATTTAAGCTTAGGGAGACCTCGAACAAGACCATGTCTAGCTAAATGGTTAATTGCACCAAAGTTCAGATGAGACAGACGTCGGTGCCATAGCCAGGACTTAGTCTTTGAGGCCTTTGACAAGAGACATATAGGAGAGGACGCCATCATATCTCCAAGAGACAGAGTATACAGATTGTTGCCTCGAGATCCAGTCAATAGATCAACACCTTCTAAATTACGAATGAAGCAGGTGTGTTGACGAAAAGCAACTTCAAGGTTCGAATCACAAAATTGCCCAACAAAGAATAAGTTGTGTCCAAGTCCTTCCACGTAGTAAACCCTTGATATCGTAACATTCCCAATCTGATAATCACCATAACCCAATATCTTTGCCACATGATCATTTCCAAATTTGACTGTACCCAAAAACTTATTGACGAAATTGGTGAGCTGAGAGCGATCTTCGGTCATATGCTTGGAGCAGCCAAAGTCCAAATACCAGAGAACAATTTGGACAACCTGCATTCATCAAGAGAGGAAGATGGAGCATCAGAAACTTTGGATCCTCGAGATTAACTGGGTTCCTTTTTGTTAGCAGATACAGATTTAGGAACTTTATATTTGCTACTAGGAACATTAGTTTTAGTTTTCCTAGGTTTTCTTGAGTAAACCAATGTTACAACAGGCTTAGATGTTTCATTATCTAGAGCAGTTGGTTTCTTAAGGGGCACTTCAGTAGTTGTGGTAATCCTATTTAAAGGGCACACATTTCCTACTATAGTGAAGGTTCGACTAGTAGGTCTCCAGATGTATCCAATATTTGAAAACACCTTTCCTGTTGGTTTCTAAACTTTTCTCTTTGAACTTTTGTTAACATATTTAGATTCTTTACGAGCATTCACATTATTGATAAAATCAAGAACACATAAATCATGATTATCAAAAAGCATGCAACCATTACACTTAACACATTTAAGTTTAGAATTCGCATTACACTTGGAATGCTGCACATGAGCAATTCCTTTAGGGTTGAACAACACAATCTTTATTTTTGAAACTAGATTTAACTTTCCTAGGGTGGGCTTCTACTTTATTCATCAGAGTACTACTTGGTGTTTGCCGAATCTTATCTTTCTTTGTATTGCCTGAAGGCTATGATCCGCTAGCACTAGTAGACGGTTTTACTCTTGTAGAAGACAACGTAGGTTTGTTAGAGACTATGTTTGATGTGTAGGCTATTTTGGTGATTGTGTATCCTGATGATGTGACGGGCTTAGTAAATCTAACTCTTTTATCCTTGTTCTTTGGGGTCACAGCCACTAATTTTTCACTTGAATTATTGAAACAAGGGTAGGTTCGCCAATTAATACAAGCAACTCCTGAATTTGTTTTGTATACTTACAAGCAGAGTCTAAGGAAGTATTTAAAGGATTTTGTGATTTTTCTTGTTCCACTATTTCCCTAAGAGTCACAGCTTCTTCCTGAGTGTGCTTAATGTAATTAGAGTGAACTGACCTATTGTTCAACAATCTAGGGTTCAAATATTCCACATCATTCTTAAGCATTTCTGGATCAATAGTGTGTAATTACCAAAACTTTTTCCTAAAGACGAGCATTTAAATCAGAGATTTCCACAGACTTTATATTGACTTGATTAATTAAATCATCACATTGTTCTTTTGATCGAATACGTGCTGGTTTAATCGAGTCATAAAGTTGCTTATAGGTCTGTTTCAAATGCTCATTCTCAGCAATAAGCTTTGGTAATCGAGTCATAAAGTTGCTTATAGGTCTGTTTCAAATGCTTATTCTCAACAATAAGCATTGTCACCCTATGACCCAACTCAATGTTAATTGTTTTAATCTCCTCTAATTCCTGTTTAATCTGATCCTCATTCTTTTTCCCACTTAGAGCTTTAATTCTCTCTTTCAACTTCTTTATGACCGTGTCTTTCTCTTGGGACTGAGCTTTCAATTCATTTAATTCAAACAATTGATCAAAACTTAGAGCACTTTGATTTGAAACCGAATTGTCCCTTTGAAAAATTTCCTGATTAAGTTGAGTATCAACTTCTAAAGAGATGCAATATTTTTCAAGAGTGGTAAAACTTTTGAATAAATTATCGTAAATCTCTTTTTCAACGAAATCCTTTTGAAGCTCAGTCTCAAGTTTGAGACACTTTTCACATTCATGCACATTCAAAGAATCATTATTCACAGACGAATTCTCAAATTTTGTTCACTATTCTTTGCTCAAAAACACTTGTTCTAAGAGTCGTTCATTTTCGTTTAAAACTTGATTCATTTTAAACCCCCTTTTTTTTTTTTTTCAAAAAAAATTTTTGGTTTTGGACTCTAAACGATGTTGTTCCACAGCCTGTTCCATTTAATGAAAGACATTTTGGACTTCAAAAATTCATCAACCAAATATTGTATTGAAATAGTATTAATAAAGTCCTTCAGTGTTTTACAAATGGAATTATTTCATCCCTAAAACAAGCTTTTGTATGTTCGAACCCCCGCGAGCCCTTAGTAATAGCTGTGGGCGTGGTTCTTTCTTTGACAACCACGTCAAAACCAGCAAGATGGTGTTTAAGTTTCTTCAAACCTGTATTCACCATGCTGACTTTAGGAAGTTCTTTTGGAACCTCAACTATAGTGGGTCTTCTAGAAATAGGTTCAGTAGATATCATCGAATTCTGGACCAAAAGGCTTGTTCAACAGATAATTCAGTTTGTGGAACAAAAGCGTGTTGCATAAATCTTTATAAAGTGGTTAAGAGCAGCAAATCGACTGGATGTTGTATTAACTTTCTTTTCTACAAATTATGGGATCACTTTTGTCTTAAATAAGCATTTTTTGAACGTCTCTCTTCAGCATAGCAAACAAGTCTTTTCTGAGTAAGGGGAATCACAATGGATTAGTTTTCTCAATAATATCACAAACATATAGCTTTGGTTCCAACTGCTGAGCTTTCTTCAGATAGAAAGGATTTTGAAAACCTAGAGCTTGTTTAGTGGTATGATCATAGAAAAACTAAGGTTTCGTCAACATGTGAACAGTTTGAGCAGATTGATCTCTTTTAAAAGCAATATTATCGAGCTGTTTTATCCTCTTTTCTAAAACAATATCTTTATCTATGTTCCTAGATTCTTCTTTCTTAAAATCATCTTTGAGAAGAGAAACTGTTTGCATTAAAGATTCTTTTTCTTTTAAATGTTCAGAAAGAGTTTGTTTAAGACGATCAATCTCTACAGACTGTGCACATGAATCTGAAACATTGTCTTTACTTGTTAAATCAACATTTTGACCTTTGTTCAACACTTTAACCTGTTCCTTATATCTTTCAAGCTCAACAATTAAAGTATCATTTACACTTTTATTGTCCAGATTTATCTTGGTACAATTACCAACTTGAGTATTCAGTTGTTCAATCACAGATAATATCAGTGCATCTTATTGTGCAGAAGAGTTAGAATTCTGAACGACTGGTTGTTGTGATTCAACCAGATACTGAGAATAAGGAATGATATTGCTTCATAGTTATTTTGTTCCGAATGGTTCTCAATATTCGACTGTTCTAGTAGACGGCATCACCTGCACAACACATGATTATTTATATATGTTTATTCACGTATCTTGATTGTGTACCTATCAAGTGCATCTGAACCATAATGAGATAAATTCCGCCATGAGAGCAACTTTGGCAGTGTTAAGTTCATCACAATCAGAGTCATATGCATCTAAATCATTAGCTTGATAAGCAGCATTGTGAGTAATGACAGTCTGTGTGGCTTGACCTTCTAGAATTCCTGGATCTGCAAAAATGTAGTTCCTCCGCATGTAGACTTAACCACTTGCTTGAGCTTGAACCACACAATAAACTTTAGTCCTTAAACCTTGATATATCCCTCGTATTCTCCTTGGTTTAGTGCCATTGTTGGACATAATATGTCCTTCCCCTTTGAGTTGTAACATGTAACAATCCTCTGTTTCCTCCGAGTTATTTCCCCACTTGCTCTGAGTGAAAGTTCTTCGTTGTACCCGATAGCATAAGAAATTTGTCTCCCCTGAACTGGTTGAGGTTACTCTTCCTATATTAATGGTGGCGTGTTGCGTGGGTTAGATGAATTTCTCAATGGTGATTGGTTGTGGGTAGCGGAAAGTGACATCTTCATAAGAACGTACATCATGTGTTTGATGGCATCAAATTGGGATCATCAATTTCTAGAACACTGGTACAGTTAGTCTCTGAGTCAGGTTGGGAAAATTTTGATTTTGTTGGTTAACTGAGGGAGCATATTCCAATTGAGGGATGGATGATGAGGAGAATTAATGTTGTGTGATTTGAATTGTTTATATCATTGGACGGTTAGGTGATTGATAAGAGGTGTTGATGATTGATGAAGTTGTGCATTGTTATGACTGATAGGTGCTCTTCCATTACTGTGGTGAAGGATATATGGTGAAACATAATTGTGATGTTGTGAGTTCTTGTAAGAGTGTGCATGAGATGATAAGGGATTGTATTGTTGGTGAGATGCAACTAAAGCAAGAGGATCGGTGTTATGTTCTTGCTTCAAGCAATTACTTTATTTGTCACATGTCGTTCTGGTGTTCTAGTGAGATGAATCTGATCACATTAGTAGTATGCAAGTCTGGACCAACTTTACATGAGTAACGAATTTGCTCCATTCAGCAGGAAGAGTGTTCAGAAACTTGGTATTGACTTGAAATTGCTCTAGTGGCATCTTGTAAATATTCATATCATTGAGTAGCAGAGTGAATCTCAAGTAGTACTCGTGTAACGACTCTCCTTTCTTATATGTAAACTTATCAAATTCATCGTACAACTTGCACTCTCGTTCTTGCTTTGTTAACGACGTTCCTTGCATGAGCAGTCGGATTTTCTCCCAAATATCCTTGGCTACACGATGTTGACTGACAAGAGCATAAATTTCAGTTGGAAGGCCTTGTAGAATGATGTTTATTGCTTTGATGTCACAATCAGCTTGAATGGTTTCTGCAGGAGTTAATTCAGTATATTCCTTTGGTCTGGTGACACCATCCACTGTAATTGTTGGCCAAACAAGTGGACCTTTTTCAACCGAAGCAAGAATCATTCTACCATGAGGTCTATTCATCATATAAAGTTCCATTATGCTTTTCCACGAGTCATACAAGTGCTTTTCAAGCATCGGTGGTTTATTGTCACCACCCGAGAGAAGTGACTTATCAGCAAGAGTCGTCATTGATAAAGTGGTATCAAAAAGATTACTGTTTGATCGAGCGGTGATAGAAAGTAATTGTGTTTGAAGGTATTGTCTTTTGTGTGTGTTGGGTCTTGAAACTATACGGGATTTTACAATCTTGACATAACTGAGAAAAACAAGAATACTAATTCAGGGATTTTACAAGTTCAAAGAAATAAACGTATAATTTTGTTGCTAATTCATTTACTTAAGTGAACTTGCGCAAATTTGGGTTCTTAGGTAAATTGCATAATTCGTGTACCTAATTGAGAATTGCAAATTCGTGTCCTTTAGAAAATAAAATTGTATGATAAAGAAAAAAACTTGCTAACTTCGTGACTCTAAGCACACTGCGAATTGTGTCATATAGGAAAACTGCAATTCTAGTGTTCTAGGAAAACTGCAATTCATGTCCTTTTGGAAAAAAATGCAATTCGTTTATTGAAGCTAGTTTGGATTTCGTGTAAGACAGGAAATTGCAATTCGGATACAAACTACAAAATGCCATTTGGGAGAGACTATAAGCTGTAAATTCGGAGAACAAGAATTGAAAATTCGGAGAGAGCATATGACTGCAAATTTTAAGTGCAATACACGGACGAAACTCAAAATCTTTAAAACACAAAAAGACACCTTTTTGATTGTTTTTTTCCAAAATTTCTTGTACAACTAGTATTCTTAAACCTATAGGTACCTTAAAAAAATGAACAACTCGTTTGATTTTTTAAGCGGAATAAATTTCAAAATCAAGATTTGTACTTTATAAGGTTTTTGAAAACAAAAGATGAACAAAAATAAGTTTTTCTTTGATCCAAAGCAAATACACCTATATCCAAAGATACTAGATCAAATTTACCTAAGTAAATGATCCTTTAGTGTATGACTAAGCTTTGAAAACAAAAGAAAAAAATTCGTACGTTTTAAAAAAAACGAACCAAAAAAAAAAAGGAAATACAAACACAAGAACTAAGCAAATCACTCCATGGATCTTGATACCAATTGTAGAATACAAGTAATCTTTGATATATGAGAAGCAAGAACTAGTAAGAGAAAGTAGAAGGAATGATGTATTTTCTAGAGAGAGAAAGTGCTAAACATGAAATGCATTAAGAGAAAATGAGAATACAACCAACCAACCACCCTCTCTAAGGCATGGAGAGGGTATTTATATAACAAAGGGTGGCCGGCCATGTGCCTAGTAAGGCTTTCCATGGGCCTTTAGGTCATATTAGCTTATAAACTAAGCATTGACTAACTACGGGCTTTCACTATTTAATATTGGAAGTGACCAAGACTTTTCTTGTTCCTAACACGAGTAAAGTCAGGGCTAGTAGGTAGGGGTCGGGTAGGTGGTGGATGAATAATTGATGTTGAAGCAATCTGGGTGTGGAGTGACTCAACAGTCTTACTCAGATCCTTGTTTGATAAGTCATCGCCAAAGTCCAGTGGATAGCCATACAAAGCCAGTGTGCGATCTAGTGATGGCGGTGCGGGTCTAACGGGTAAGGTAGTAATCTCATCGGATATGATGACAAACGGAGCAAATACTCTGGCATGTGGTGTGGTAGCAGGAAAAGGTGTGAGACAAGGTTTGGTGTTGGGATTAAAAGCCTTCTTGAAGTTACTACTGCTAAGGTTTGTGTTACTGCTGCTAAGCAAAACTTAGTGTTGTTCAGTAATCTTAATGAAAAATATGCTAAGTAGTTAGTACTGCTAGTGTAACTTAAGACTGCTAGTGTATATTAGTACTGCTAGTATATGTTAGTACTGCTAGAATAAAGTTAGTACTATTGGTGAAGATTAAAGAAAATATTCTAAGTAGTTACTACTGCTTGTACACAGTTCATGTTGCTGGTGTATAATTTACTTATCTTGTTAAGTGTCTAATGTTGTTGGTACACGTTACAACTGCTAATTTTACAACTGCGAAGATTACTAAACTGCTGAATGATAAAGATTGCTTGAAGACCAAGTTTATTATGAGATAAGGATTGTTATTTATAGAATAGATCTTTGAGAATAATCTAAGTTTTTGTAATATATTGTAAATCGACTAGGACTCCTTGGTGTATAAAAGGAGGTCCTAGGGTATAGAGTTTTTATGTATGTAGTTGTATTATTCAATACTTCAAGGTTTTGTAACCTAATACTAAGTTAGGTATTCGTATTAATATATTGAAGCTTTGTTTTGTTAATCTGTGTGTTCATTAGAATTATTGTTCTATTGCATATTCTTCTTATTGATCAAAGATTAGATTCTGCATAGTCTTTGATATATTTTACAAAGTTGCTACCATAGTTGTGTAGATTTATCTTGCATACCACAAACCTTACACAAGCTAAGGAATTCAAGATCTATTAATGGGATCAACAAGTGGTATCAGAGCTTGTTGCTTTGAGAAACTTTGCTTAAGTAGAAAACGGCTTTTTCATCAAGGTCTGTTTGTTATAAAGAGATGGATCAAGACTCAACACATATGGTGGCTGCATCAAAAGTGCCTATGCTCAAACCAGGTGAGTATGAGCTTTAGAGGATAAGGATGGAACAGTACTTCCAGATGATTGATTATTCTCTATGGGAAGTCACAGAGAATGGTAATTCACCTCCAATAACAAAAGTGATGTTGAAGGTGTTGTGACTATAATTGCTCCATAACAACTGCTGAAGAAAGGCACAAAGGAGCGTTAGAGTTGAAGGCTAGATAGCATCATCTTTATTGAGGGGCATCCCTATTATGACATTCATTGAAGTTTAACTCATTAAAGATGCCAAGGCATTGTATAGGTGTTGAGATGAGGTTCTGGAGGATGCTGCTACTAAAAAGACTTAGAGATATCTTCTAAAGCAGCAGTATGAATTTTTAATTGCCATTCTAGCCAGAAGTGTTAGATAAACTTTAATATAGGCTTCAAAAGCTTATCAGTCAGTTAAAGATTCATGGTGAAAGTATCTCACAAGAAGATGTGAATAAGAAGTTCTTAGAAGTCTGTCACCAGAATGAACACACATACGATTGTGTGGAGGAACAAGCCTGAGATAGATACATTAAGCCTGGATGATCTTTACAACAACCTGAAGATCTATGAACCAGACGTCAAAGGGACATCAAGCTCAAGCACAAACACATAAAATGTAGCCTTTGTGTCCTCAAACAGCACCATCAGTACAAATGGAGCAGTTAATACTGCTCATGGTGTTACAACTGTTAGCACTCAAGCTACTGTTGTTAACCGAACAACAATTGACAACTTGAGTGATGTTGTCATCTGTACTTTCTTTGCAAGTCAACAAAACAGTCCATAACTTGATAATAAGGACTTGCAACAAATTAATCCTGATGATTTAGAAGAGATATATTTAAGGTGGCAGATGGCTATGCTAACAATGAGGGCAATGAGATTCTTGAAGAACAATGGAAGGAAGTTTTCTATGAATGGTACTGAGACCATTGGGTTTGATAAGTTCAAGGTGGAGTGTTACAAATGCCACAAAAGGGGACACTTTGCAAGGGAGTGCAGGGCTCCAAGGAACCAAGAAAACAAGAATAGGGAGAACACAAGAAGGGTTGTGCTAGTGGAGATAACTACTTCTAATGCTTTGGTGTCGTGTGATGGTTTTGGTTATTATTGGAGTGATCAAGCAGAAGAAGGTCCAACTAACTTTACACTCATGGCTTACTCTTCTACAAGTTCTAACTCTGAGGTATCTACTGATTCAAACTGTTCATCATCTTGTTTGGAAAATGTTAAAATTCTTAAAGAACAAAATGAACAACTGTTAAAAGACTTAAGGACATCTAAGTTAAATGTTTATTTCTTATAAATAGGTCTTAGAGTCAGTAGACACTCAAACATAATAAAATAATAAAAATTATAATAAACATTATACTAAAACCCCATCACAACCACACTATCTCAACCTAACTCTAACTACTCCCAACCTCTAACTTCTTCTAATCCCATTCACCCCCCCCCCAACATAATAACACTACATTAAACTCAATCCCCAACCCCCCCATATAAAACCAACTACCCATCATCCTCCAAACAACCTCTACTATAGATATTATCATACTCTTTCCCCACCCCTTAATTTTCACTCATATACTGTACCACCTCCCCCCCCCCTTACAGTACAACTTCCTATGCCACCAAAACCTTCTATCTCATTCTCTATTCCTATAAGCAAACTAATAGACTGTCAGATAGTTGATAAGTGCAAAACAGGTTTAGGGTATAACGCTGTTCCACCTCCCTATACAGGAAACTTTATGCCTCCAAAACCTGATTTGTCATTCTCTGGTCTAGAAGAGTTTGTGAATGAGCCTATAGTTAATGAGCCTACAGTTAAGAAGCCTGTAATTGAGACTAGTGAAGCTAAGACTAGTAAAGCAAAGCCTAAGGTTGTTAGGAAGAATAATGGTGCTCCAATTATTGAGGATTGGGTGTCTGATAGTGAGGAAGAAGATGTGCCTCAGGCTAAGATTGAAAAGAAAACTATAAAACCTAATTTTGCTAAAATAGAGTTTGTTAAATCTAAAGAGCAAGTAAAATCTCCTAGGAAAACAACTGTTAAACAAAGTAATCAAAATAGGCTGAACACGAATAGTCCTAGAGGAAACCAAAGAAACTGGAATAATATGATGTCTCGGAGACTAGGAAGTAATTTTGAGATGATTAACAAAGCTTGCTATGTGTGTGGAAGTTTTGATCACTTGCAGTATAATTGTAATAACCATCAAAGACAGTTTAATAATAAAAAGATTTTAAATCCAGTGTGGAACTATACTCAAAGGGTGAATCATCAGAATTTTTCTAAAATGACTCACCCCAGTCCTAAAAGGAACATGGTTCCAAAAGCAGTATTAATGAGGTCTGGCCTAGTATCACTTACTACTGCTAAACCAGTTAATACTGCTAGGTCAAAATCAGTACTTAATGATGTTAAGTGAAACAAGGTTAATGTTGTTAAGGCCTTAGCTTGTTGGGTTTGGAAACCAAAGACTAAGGTTTTATACCATGTTTCTAAACACAAAAGTGCATCAATCACCCTAAAGAAGTTTGATTATGTTGATGCACAAGGCAGATCCAAGTCGGTAATGGCTTGGGTCCTTAAAAGAAGCTGATTTTCTTATCTAATGTGCAGGGCAATCCACAACTGGATTTACAGGATCAAGGAGTGATTGATAGTATATGCTCAAGGAACATGATGCACAAGGCAGATCCAAGTCAGTAATGGCTTGGGTCCCTAAAAGAGACTAATTTTCTTACCTTATGTGCAGGGCAATCCACAGCAAGATTTGCAGGAAAAAGGAGTGATTGATAGTGGATGCTCAAGGCACATGACATGGAACATGTCCTATCTTACAAACTTTGAAGAAATTGATGGAGGATATGTTGCCTTTGGAGGTAACCCCAAAGGAGGGAAAATCACAGGCAGAGGTACAATCAAAACTGGTAATTTAGATTTTGAGAATGTGTATTTTGTAAGAGAGTCAAAGTTTAACCTCTTTAGTGTCTCACAAATGTATGACAAAAAGAATAGTGTTCTCTTTAATGACACTGAATGTATTGTTTTATCTCCAAACTTTAAGTTAACTGATGAAAGTCATGTTTTACTTAAAGTTCCTAGAAAGAACAATATGTATAGTGTTGATTTAAAGAATATTGTTCCTAAAGGAGGTCTAACTTGTCTCTTTGCAAAAGTCACATCTGATGAATCTAAACATTAGCATAGGAGGCTTGGACATATAAATTTCAAAACTATGAATAAACTGGTTAAGGGAAATCTTGTAAGAGGTTTACCTTCAAAACATTTTGAAATTAATCAAACTTGTGTTGCTTTTCAAAAGGGAAAGCAACATAGAGCTTCTTGTAAGTCCAAAACAGTAAGTTCAATCATCCAACCTTTACATATGTTGCACATGGATTTCTTTGGTCCAACATTTATAAAAAGCTTAATGAAAAAGATGTATTGCCTAGTTGTCACAGATGATTACAGTAGGTTTAGTTACCAAGGATGAGACTAGTGGCATTCTTAAGTCCTTTATAACTAGAGTAGAAAATCTAATTGATCAAAGGGTTAAGGTAATTAGGTGTGATAATGGAACTGAGTTCAAGAATAAGGAGATGAATCAGTTTTGTGAGAGAAAAGGTATTAAAAGAGAATTTAGTATGGCTAGAACTCCTCAACAAAATAGAGTAGCTAAGAGGAAAAATAAAACATTAATTGAGGTTGCTAGGACAATGCTAGCTGATTCTAAGCTACCTATTACTTTTTGGGCTGAAGCAGTTAATATTGCTTGCTATATACAAAATAGGGTATTAGTAACTAAGCCTCATAACAAGATCCCTTATAAACGTTTTCTTGGTAGAAAACCAACTTTAGGCTTTATGAGACCATTTGGGTATCCAGTTATAATTCTCAATACCATAGATCACTTAGGCAAGTTTGATGGTAAGGCTGATGAAGGATTCTTTGTTGGGTACTCAATCAATAGTAAAGCATTTAGAGTATTCAACAGTAGAACTAGGATAGTTGAAGAGAACATGCATGTCAAGTTTAGTGAGAATACACCTAATATTGCAGGAAGTGGACCAAATTAGCTTTTTTGATATTGATGCACTAACAAAGTCAATGAATTATAAGCCAGTTGTTGCAGGAAATCAGTCTAATGGTAATACAGGCACAAAAGCATGTGATGATGCAGGTAAAGCTAGAATAGAGACAATACCTAGCAAAGATTATATTATGCTACCATTGTGGATTGTTGATCCACCATTCTCTTATAGTTCCAAGAGTTCTCCTGATGATGGATTCAAACCTCCAGGGGATGATGAAAAGAAGGTTACTGAAGAACCAGGAAAAGAAGGTGGTGATTTAAGTAAAGATAGTGAATGTAGTGATCAAGAAAAAGAGGATAATGTTAATAGCACTAACACTGTTAATGCTGCTAGCACAAATGAAGTTAATGTTGTTGGTGCAAAAACAAACATTAAACTTCCAGATGATCCAAATATGCCTGAATTAGAAGATATTGTCTATTCAGATGATGATGAAGATGTTGGTGCAGAGGCTGACATGAACAATTTGGATGCATTTATGCCTGTCAGTCCTATTCCAACTACAAGAATACACAAAGATCATCCTATTGAGCAAATTATTAGAGACTTGAATTCAGCACCTCAAACAAGAAGAATGACAAAGAATTTGGAAGAACATGATTTGTTTAGTTCAGTTCAGAAAGAACAAACCATAAAGACTTTCAAAATTGATTGTTTGCTTGCTTTTTATCACAAGAAGAACCCAAAAAGGTAATTCATGCATTAAATGATCCAAGCTGGATATAGGCTATGCAGGAAGAGCTTCTACAATTCAAGTTACAAGAAGTTTGGACCTTGGTGGAGTTACCAAATGGAAAAAGGGCTATTGGTACTAAATGGGTCTTCAGAAATAAGAAGGATGAAAGGGGAATTGTGATTAAAAATAAAGCAAGATTGGTTGCACAAGGGTACACACAAGAAGAAGGGATTGACTATGATGAAGTCTTTATCCCTGTTGCCAGAATTGAAGCAATTAGGCTATTATTAGCCTATGCCTCATTTAAAGACTTTGTGGTGTACCAGATGGATGTCAAGATGCTTTTCTTTAATGGTAAGATTGAAAGAGGTAGTCTATGTTTGTCAACACACTAGATGTGAAGATCCATAACTTCCTGACAAGTATACAAAGTAGAAAAGGCACTTTATAGACTACATCAAGCTCCCAGAGCTTGGTATGAAACCTTATCAACTTATTTGTTGGACAATGGGTTTCAGAGAGGAAAGATAGACAAGACTTTGTTTATCGTAAGGGTGACACAGTAGGATATTTTAAAAAAGTTCACGTGTATGTAGCTGATATTAATTATTGGGCTCTATTAAAGAAGTCATTATGCACTGCGAATGAACGATGATGCATAAGAAGTATTTAAATGAGTTCTATGGATAAACTCACATTCTTCTTATACTACAAGTAAAGTATAAAAAAGCAGGAGGAATTTAACTATTTAAACAGTCAAGAAGTAAGATGACTGAGATTTTGAAGAATATTTGGTTTACTGATGTCCAAAAAAAGAGACAGCAAGACACACCTATGAATACGCATAAAGGCATTGCTTAAGATGAGGATGCGCGAAGAATTGGATGTTCATTTATATAGATCAATGATTGGTTCATTGATGTATCTTACTTTTTCAAGACCTGATATTATGTTTGCAGTGTGTGCCTGTGCAAGATACTAAGTCAACCCAAAAGTGTCACATCTTCATGATGTGAAAAGAATTTTTAGATACTTAAAAGGTCAACCTAAATTAGGCCTTTGGTATCCAAAAGATCTACCTTATGATTTGGTAGCATACACTGATAGTGATTATGCTAAAGCAAGTCTGGATAGGAAGTCTACAACAGGAGGTTGTCAATTTCTTGGGTGTAGATTGATTTCATGACAGTGCAAGAAGCAGACTGTAGTTGCTAACTCCACAACAGAGGCTAAATATATAGCTGCTTCAAGTTGTTATGGTCAAGTGCTTTGGATTCAAAATCAATTGCTTGATTATGGGTATAACTTTAAGCATGAAAAGATCTATATTGATAATAAGAGTACTATATGCATAGTTAAGAACCCTGTTTTTCATTAAAAAACAAAGCACATTGAGATTAGACATCACTTTATCAGAGATTCTAATGAAAAGAAGCTAATTCAAATGATCAAGATTCATACTGACAAGAATGTTGCAGATTTGCTTACAAAAGCATTTGATGTAAGTAGATTTCAATATTTGATTGCTAGTATTAGAATGCTTAATCTTTAAAGTCTTAATTATGAAAATAGTAAGGTAAACAGAATTGAGAGAGTTGGTGAGAATAAAAATAGAAAGAGAGTTGTGTGAAATAGAAAAAGACAGAGTGATTTGGTGAGTAAAAGAATTGAGAGAATTTGTGAGTTGAAAAACAGAAAGAGAGCCGTGTGAAATAAAAATAGACAGAGTGATTTGATGAGTATATGAATTGCGAGAAGTGGTGAGTTGAAAAATAGAAAGAGAGTTGTTTAAAAACAGAAAGAGAGAATTGTGAGTAAAAAGAATTGAGAGAAATCAAAAACAGACATAGGGTTTTTTTTGTGAGCTAAAATGTTAAATTGATGATGGAAAAGCTGATTAGAATGGAATTGGAGTTAATGCTGGTGATTCAAAGTTAATGCTGCTAGGCATAAACTTACTGCTGCTGGGGAAAGTTAATGCTGGCTCAAAGCATATACTTTACTGCTAGCTTGAGGGGGAAAGTTAATGCTGCTAGGCATATACTTACTGCTGCTGGGGAAAGTTAATGCTGCTAGGCATAAACTTACTACTGCTGTTGAAAGTTAATGCTGCTAGGCATAACTTACAACTGCTAGTGAACGTTAATGCTGTTGAGGGTAGTTTCATAAATACTTCGATTAAGGGTTTCATTCACTCATTTGATCAATTTCATTCAATCATATACTCTCTAATCACAAACCCTAACTCATTTTCATCATTCATCATCAAAACCCAACACAATGACGTCCTTACAGTTTGCTGATACTCACAATTTAGTCGGGTTTTTGGCTAAACCCGCTGAAAGTGAAGTTGAGTAGATAGTGGATTTTCTGAATACAAGTTCTACAAGATATGCTTTAACCGTTAATCCCACTATATACAGTTCATGTATTGAATAATTTTAGGCTACTGTCAAGGTTAAAACTATCAATGGGGAAGTACAGTTACAAGCCCTAGCGGATGGAAAGAAGATAATCATAACTGAGTCGATTGTAAGAAGAGATCTTCAACTAGAAGATACTAAAGGTATTGATTGTCTACCCAATGCTACTATTTTTGAACAACTTGCATTAATGGGGTATGAAAAACTTTCACAGAAGTTAACTTTCTATAAGGCATTCTTTTCCTCACAATGGAAATTCCTTATTCATACCATTTTGGAATGCCTAAGTGCTAAGACTACTGCATGGAATGAATTTAGTAGCACTATGGCTTCTGTAATTACCTGTTTAGCTACAAACCAGAAGATCAACTTTTCCAAGTATATTTTTGAAAGTATGGTGAAGAACCTAGAGAACGTGTCTGGCAAATTCTTAAAGTATCCAAGATTTGTGCAAGTGTTTTTGAATAAGAAAATGGAAGAGATGAAAAGTCACAAGAGGATTTATGTTACACCCTCTTATACTAAGAAGATTTTTGCTAATACGAGAAGGTCAGGAAAAGACTTTTCTGGTAGAATAACACCATTATTTCCAACCATGGTGGTGCATAATCAAGAAGAAATGGGTGAAGGTTCAGCAATGCCAACTGATCTCCAGCACACACCCATCATTACTCAATCATCATCATCTCAACCTCAAAAGAAACAAAAATCTAGGAGGCCTAAGAAGAAGGACACTCAGGTACCTTAGCCTAGTGATCCTACTAATGTTGCAGATGAGACTGTCAATGAGGATAGTATGACACTTAAAGAATTGATGGATTTTTGTACCAAATTACAACAAAGAGTGCTTGACCTGGAGAACACAAAGACTGCTCAAGCTCAGGAGATTACAAGTTTGAAACTGAGAGTCAAGAAGTTAGAGAAGAAAGGAGGGTCAAGAACTCATAAGCTCAAAAGATTATACAAGGTTGGTAGATCTGCAAGAGTGGTTTCCTCTAATGAAGCTAGTTTGGGTGATCAGGAGGATGCATCCAAATAGAGGAGGAAAATTGATGACATTGATAAAGATGCAGAGATTACATTGGTTGATGAAACTCAGGGGAGGCATGATGATGATATAATATTTGACGTGAGTGATCTTGCTGGTGAAGAAGTATTTGTTGCAGAACAAGGAGTTCCTGATAGTAAGATAGATGATGCTACTCAAGTTAATACTGCTGCTATAACAGTTAGTACTGCCAGTACAATTCCAGTTAGTGCTGCTTCAATAACTGATGTTGAAATTACTTTGGCTCAAGCACTGGCAGAGTTGAAGAGTACTAAACCTACAACAGCTACTAGCACAAGACCCAAGGCTAAAGGGCTTGTTATTCATGAACAAGAGCAAGCACCTACACCAATAGTTTCTTCACAACAACCATCATAGGCAAAGATTCAGGACAAGGGTAAAGCAAAAAATGATTGAATCTGAACCAAGATCAACTCAAGCTTGATGAGGAAGTGGCTCAAAGGTCACAAGCTGAATTTGATAAACAAGAAAGGATAGAAAAGCTGAAGCCAATGTTGCCTTAATTGAAGAATGGAATGATATTCAGGCAAAGATTGAGGCTGATCAGTTATTAGCTGAAAGATTGCAAGCAAGAGAACAAGAAGAGTTGACCATTGAAGAAATGGCTAAATTATTTCAACAACTCTTGGAGAAAAGAAGAAAACACTTTGCAGCAAAAAGAGCAGAAGAACAAAGGAACAAACCACCAACCAGAGCTCAACAAAGGAGTATCATGTGTACTTATTTGAAAAACATGGAAGAATGGAAGCCCAAATATTTGAAGAACAAAAGCTTTGATTCTATTCAGAAGTTATTTGACAAAGCTATGAAGAGGGTAAACACATTTATAGATATGGATACAGAGTTGGTGAAAGAAAGTTTAAAGAAAGCTGATGCAGAGATAGCACAAGAGAGCAGTTCAAAGAGAGCAGGAGATGAGCTAGAACAAGAGAATGCAAAGAAGCAAAAGATAGATGATGATAAAGAAACAACTGAGCTTCAAAGTATGATGGAAGTCATTCCTGATGAAGAGGAAGTAGCAGTTGATGCTATTTATTTGGCTACTAAGCCTCCAAGCATTATTGACTTCAAGATTCTTAAAGAAGGAAAGATCAGCTACTTTTAAATTATAAGAGTTGATGGAAGTTCAAAGAGGTACTCATCCTTTAATCATATGCTTAAAAGTTTTGACAGAGAAGACTTAGAAACTTTGTGCAGGTTGGTTAAAGCTAAGCATGAGTATACAAGGCCAGAGGAGGACTATGAGAGAGTGCTATAAGGTAATCTAAAGACAATGTTTAAACCTCATATAGAAGATACAGTGTAGAGGATTCTACAAGGAAACAAAGTGTTAATTTGGAAACTATTTGATTCATGTGTAGTACACTTTTTAAGGGTGCAATCTATGCATATCTTTATGCTGGTAGAAAAGAGATATCCTCTTACACCTACTACAATCACTGAGATGCTAAACAATAAGCTTCAAGCTGATCACTTGAATGAAATATGTTATCAACTTCTTAAGCTCATGACAAAACAACTCAAGAAGGAATGAAGTGTTTGGAAGCATCCTTCTGGTGATTATGAAGCTTTCAATGAAGAAACTTGAGATTTTGAAGATAAATATCAAGTTTAGGGGAGGATTATTAGGATTAAAAGTCTTCTTGAAGTTACTC
>BQNB010080447.1:0-29929 GCA_026074375.1 Tanacetum coccineum
CCGGGTACGGGTTCGGTGACGGGTTCTGGTAATACCCGCCCCGATTACCCATACCCGTATCCATATCCGTTTACCCGAATTCGTACCCGCTTTATTTTTATTATAATTAATTAAAGTATATATATTATTACATATAAGCTCTTCCATTTTATTTTTTATATAACTATTTCTATTATTGAACACATTTGAATGTTGTACATTGATTATTCGAAAGCGCTAAATCGTGAATACGATATTTGTTTTCTTTAACTTTTAAAAATTTGAATATATGAGGGTGTTTTGCTTTATTTTTTCGATGGATTTTAGTGTGACTTAATCTTGATACCCGTCATTTTTCTATAAAATATTCAATTGGGAATACCCGATACCCATGGGGAAACCCGAAAAACCGATGGATAATATTAACTGGGTACCCAACGGGGCGGGTACGGATGTGGGTATTATAAACGGGTGCAGGTACGGGTACACTAAAACCCTCCCCGAACCCGACCCGTTGCCATCCCTACATGGAAGTACCTATACCTATTTATACTAAAACAAATACCCACTATTATACTCAATATCCAAAACTTAATTATTTCTCACTCCTAAAAACACCATGGCCAGATACACTAGTATACACACTTAATTAAATCCTAAACTCTCCACTAAAAGTCCCATTCTAGTTATAACCTTACACCTAGTACCTTAAATCCCATTTCTATAGTAATTGGCACAACAACCTTATACCCATCCTTTAAACCGTTCCCTCCTCCTAGGGAGGAGAAGAACACCTTACAAGTTGTACCTTAACCACCCTTGTATCCATGGTTTTGTTTAAGGTTGTTTGCTGATACTACTAGTTATAAAAGGCAAGTCCTAGGATAATAAACATTTACTCTTTCCATTTCCAAATAAACCAAGCAAAAATCCTCTACATTTCACTCTCAAACCTACGGCTCAAATTCCATATTTAGGGTTTCTATAGTTTTTGTTTTTACAAAGGTAACAAGTAAACAAGTGTTCTTAGTAGTAATATCTAAGGTGATTCAAGGTATATTGGAAGCTTGGGTATTGATTTTTCAAGGGTTTCTATCAAGAAGAAATTAGGGTTTTCATAAGCAAACTAGGGTTTTCTTGGAAGTATTTAGGGATAAATACTTGGGTTTGATTTGTGTATCATCTTCATACATCTTCATTGAGGTCTAAACATAACCCTAATCTTTCTAATTATTCAATTTCATATTTTATATCATGTTATATTTGTTAATCACCACCTAGGGTTTGTTTTGTGGATTTATAAAATATAATGAGCTTGTTTATGATTCGAATATATAATTACCTTTGGTGAAATAATGTTTAAAATGCAAGAACACATTTTACATATGTGTAGATTAATTTATAAAGTTCATGGATAAATTAATTGTTAATAAGTTTATTATAAAGTTTATATATAAATTATTATGATGACAAGTTACTTGGACACTTTAGTTGGACATAAAATGATGGACACAATTTAGAGGACCTAAAATGTATCTAAGATGTGGTATAAATTAACTTGGAGGACTTGTACAATTCTAACCAAGTAATAAATTATAAAAACTAGTTTATAATTTATATATATAAACAGATTGTTTTAATTATCATGATAGTACATGTTATGAGGATTCCAAGCATATAAGAAACTCGAAAAACGAAGCTATAACGAAGGAGATACGATTTTCGTAAGATTTAAAGTTTTAAAAATAATTTTCTAAACTGTTTTGACATAGATTTTTATAGAAACAGTGAGTATTTTATTTGAACAAGCGAAACTGAGCTAAAATGAGTAAGTTACGAGTTTTTATAGATTTCTAAAAAATAGAAACTATAAAAACAAATTAATTTTTATAAATAATTTTCTGTAATTTTTATAAAAATATAGCATTCTGTTGGGAATATAAAAAGTAGTTTACGAGTGTTTTCGGGTCCGTTTGGGCTATAAAAACGTTAAGAAATATTGTAGTATCATTTATATAATATTTATATACGTTTTTAACTTTATAAATATTATTTTATAAAACAATTAAACTATTTATATAATATCATTATATAAACGACAAAAATATTAAATCAAGTATTATAAACAAATTATCAATTGTCGGACAAAAATAATATTTTTCTTTTCGGGTACAAATACTTAAACATTTATTTAACAAGTATGATTTAATTATTATTTCAACTTTTTAAATTAAACAAAAACTAGTAGGTGGTGATGTAACTCTATAACTTATGATGTTGTATTTACATTAAATACATTATACTTATAATTCAATAAGGTTGCATTCGGATTTCTCGAGATAGTTCACTTACTTGATTTATATAATCAATCCATTCACTTGAGGTGAGTTCATAGCCCTATTTTTATACGATTATAATAATTTACAATTCTCGGGGTGAGAAACATGCATTGTTTTACATATGGACGCAGGTACACTTTAAACAAATTACGAGTTTGCCTAAGTAGCTATAACCCACTATGCCCATGAATCATGAACTATTAATTACTAGAAGTAAGCGTGAATGTTATGAATAGATCTATTTGGGATTGACATCCCCATTCAGGTGAGTAGCGCTCACTAGTTTTGGCGGTACCGAAATGACGAACGTATACCATGTCGGACTTTGGATGTTGTGGGTTGAACATCTACACGGGCACGTTATTTGCATTAATTTGCATATACATACAAGTTGTAGCTTCAATGTCACGAGCTTAGTGCATTTTGTAATTACATTTTGAGATATTGTATGTGTTACATGTCTTACACTTTGAAATCTTGTGGTCTTACTTTATACATTTCTTAAACTTGTGAATTCACCAACTTTATGTTGACGTTTTAAAGCCTGTTTTTCTCAGGTCAATAAGGTACAAGAAACAAGGATACATTGGTGGTCATCATTTTGGAGTCACATTACTATAAGATTTGTGTGCATTACATTTTGGGAATATCCGTTATGTATTAAAATCTTTATATTTTCAAGGATGAACAAGTTAAGCTTCGGGCTTTTGTAACAAACAATTTTATTAATTCCAATGTAGCATTTTCAAATGATTCATATAGAGGTCGTTCTCTCATATTTTGCTATTGATCTATGATGTAACACTCTCAGACCCTATTCCATTGCGACCCTATTTAGGGGTGTTACACTATGACCTTTCAATCATTCTTATACTCAAGGTCAACCAACTAAAATTGCCATTTGTTAAAAGCGTTTGTGAAGTGCTTAAAAGAGATTTAGGGGTTGTTTGTCTAATATCAAAGAGATTTAGGGGTTGTTTGTCCAACATAAATGGTCTAATTTGAAACTAACCATTGTTTGAGAAGTGAGTTAGGTTAGAAGGGAATATTCCAATAATATGCTAAACATGGCGAAGAACTGTAGATGTTATGGGGGAGAATTTGAAATTTGAATTTCAAATTTAATTTCCACATGTTTGAAATAGAAAGGAGGTTGAGAATGAGTTGTATATGAGTTAACATAGATGTCATGTTGATGTGATGGAAATGAGCCTCTTGTTTGAGATTCAAAATTGAATTTGAATTACATATGTGGGATACAGATAAGGAAGTGATGAGGTAAGTTGGATTGATGAGTTGCCATGATCAAAGGTTAGGATAGAAGAGTGTGTGTGTGTGTAATTTAAATTTCAAACATAAGAGAGTATGTGAGTAAGGAGAGGATAAGGTTTGAGTATGTGTATGTGAAATTCAAATTAAGGTTGTGTAAGGAAGATGATGAATAGGAGATATGTGGTGGAGAATGTATTGATATGATATGTAGGAGCCTATGTTAGAATATTGGGGGACAACAAGTACAATGAGGTACAAGGTATAAGAGAATATGAGTTGTGCCATGTGAGGATAAGATTGGAGAATGTTTAAGTAAGGAAGGTTTAAGCTTATGAAGGTTTGTAAAGAAGAAGTATAAAGATGATGGTGATAGGTGTGAAATCAAAGGATTGATTTGGGTTACTAATCACATTGCCATTAAGAGAGAGAAGAGATGGGAAAGAGTGATTATGGAATGATTTAGAGAAGTGTATATGATGTTTGTAGGATTGTGTAAAAAATAATGTTTAATCATTTGCAAGGGTAAAAAGGGTGAAACAAATGATTAGGAAGATTGTGATGAAGGAAGTATGGTATAGAAGTGGTGTATGGAGGAATGTAGGAGTTTGTAAAACATTTTGTATGTGTGGGAAGTGACAAAATCCAAAGCATAATCAACTTTCAAATACCACAAACTCAATTAGTCTTTTAGACTTTAATCCATGATAATCAATAATGGATTTAATCACTAATCATCTTGGTGCAAACAAGATAAGTGCTTTGCATCTCATGTAAAGCATATCTTATAACGGGAAAGGATGCGTTTACGTAAAGTGACCTTTGACTTAGTTTGACCAATAAGGGAGTAAGACCCGTTACGTGATTAGGATCAACGTAAATCCGGATTAAGGCCAAATGAATACTTTCATTTGATGGCATATTGAAAGTATGTTCATACTCGGTTTAGAAAGAAGTTTCGGCCTTGGCCAGAGGCTTTTGATAAAACAATTGAGTTGGTGTTTTGTTGAAAAACGAGAGGATTCGTTTTTGCTCCTCTCTAAGTCTAAACCTCATTCGGAGTGTTCCCATATAGTCAAATATCATATACATACCTTTATTAAAGTTTCCACATGTCGGGTAAGAGGAAACCCGACATTCCAAAATCCTTAAAAACAAACTTTGCGAGTGGCGCGCTGACGCGTGCCCAGCCCGCCAGTTTCATAAATCCATTTTTCCTGATTTTGGCTATCTTTTGTTATTTTACGTTTTGCGAATGTCTATTTGTCATCATCAAAACATAAAGGAGATCCTAGTCAATGTTGCACCAACACACAACTTCACCAAAGATGAAATACAGATGTTGACGAAAGACGACGTTGTTTGAGTCCCAACGACTTTGCTATGCTTTTATGTCTATTCAAACTAGGTTGTTTAGGTGTCAAATTCCGGTGAACGTCATGTTTCCTATGGTTTCATGTCTGCAGAAAGACGGGATATGAGTCACGCATCATGTTGTTTAGCATTTCAGTTAAGTTTATTTGTATCGTATTTATATGTAAAAGCTTAAGTTATCTTACCGAATAGTATTGAAATATTACTCTTTTCTTTGTATGATGTTCATGGGTTTGTTTAACCTTTGTGATAAGTTATGTTTCATATTTTGTTGTTTACAACCGCATTAGCATGCAGTGTTTAGGACAAATACATGTATTATAAAATGCCCTGTTACAACGCGCGACAACCTTATCACTTGTTATGATCAATGAAAAAACATGTAACCCTTTACATTTAAAAAAATATCGACTATAACTAAAAAGGCTAAAGAAATAGTCATTTCATATACAGTAGTAAATGATATTATATACCACATTAAAGCAGTAGGGAGGTGTTTTGCAAATTTTTACTTTTGATTTGCATATTTCAAACTATGCATTAAACAATTGTATATTTATTATAGGGAAAATTCTATTTGTAGCCCAAAAAAAATTATGGAATGCAATCCTATCCCAAAAAACATTAATTCATAAAATTGTCCTAGGGCAACTTGGCTTCTGGGCAACTAAGGAGGAATGTGTTGATACGAACCGAATCGATAATATAATTGATAGTAGAAAATAACGATAAATAAAGATAGGTGGTCAACTTTCGAGAGGCCGATCTCTCTCCCAATAATGATATTAAATCACTAAACCATTCATATTATTCAACATAATAAGAATTACAACCCTAATGCCCTATTTATAATAAAAGACCTCTAGACTTACCTTGTTGACTAAGAAAATATAATAAAGAAAACTAAATATACTAACTAATTAATAATATAATTATGAAAAATTATATTAATGCAGGATCATATCAATACTCCCGCCCCCAAAAACACATTGTCCTCAAAGTGTTGCTCAATAATCTTGCCTTACGTAATTTCGGGATACCATGTCTTGACTTGTAGTTCTCCCTTTTGTGGGTCATAATCAAACATCAAAAAGTGTTGGCATGGCTATTCATAATTTGCTACTCTATTGTCACAATTCAGCCCGCCCTCTATAGCTTGAGTTTGCCCAACCTCAATGAAAACATGAGACTTTGATTTCGTCCACACGAAAGGCCCTTTCCTTTTCTTTCTCTTTCTATTGGCAGCACAATGTCGGAGACCCAAATGAGACCCCTTACTCTTATTCAAGGCAAAACCAAACCCTTCTTTACCAACTCCTTTTTCCGTAATCTTTTTGTTTGATCAGATGTCAAATCATTATAACATGGAGAACTTTGAATCGGTTTTGCGGGTACCGTGGTTGTTACTGTAGGTACCTTAGTTGTCACTGGTTGAGGCATTTTAATAGGAGATATGGGATTTTGAATGAAAGACTGAATTAGATTTATCACCTCTTCAATCTTTTGATTCCATTCATCACGCCTCTTATCCTCTTTAATCTTTTGAATCCATTCTTCACGCCTCTTATCCTCTTCAATCTTTTGAATCCATTCTTCACGCCTCTTATCCTCTTTGTAAGCTCTAATAGCCATTTGTTCCCGTCTCTCAGCAAGTTTTTCTTTGATCTCCCACATGTCCATCTCTATACTTTGCTGCATAATTGCCATCCTTAGTCCAGATCTCACTGTCTCTTCATGAACCTTTTTATAAGCCTTCATACTTGCTCGATGCTCTTCCATTATATCTCGCCGTATGTGTGCCATTGATACCCGAGATCAAAAGAAGATTTAACCTTTTTTATGAACAAGATGGTTTATATGTGGTGAAAAGTAATTTGGATGAACAGTAATTTCTGTTTGTGAATAGTGATTCGGATGAATAGTGTTTTAATGAATAGTTTTTTTGAAACCCTAGAATCGAAATTGCTCTGATACCAATTGATACGAACCGGATCGATTATAGAATTGATAGAAGAAAAAACAATAAATAAAGATTTGTGGTCAACTTTCGAGAGGCCGATCTCTCTTCTAATAATGATATTAAATCACTAAACCATTCATATTATTCAACATAATAAGAATTACAACCCTAATGCCCTATTTATAATAAAAGACCTCTAGACTTAACTTATTGACTAAGAAAATATAATAAAGAAAACTAAATATACTAACTAATTAATAATATAATTATGACAAATTATATTAATGCAGATTATATTAATGTAGGATCGTATCATGTGTCAAGTGTCCCATTTTTTATTATTAAATGACAAAATGTGTATGGTATGTGTAAGGTATATATACCTTATTGTTTTTAGGGAAACTACTACTTTTTGGGCAACTTATGTATGGGCGAATGGTTTTTTAGTCTTTTTACCACTACACTTTTTTAATAAATAAGTGCAACTGTACTTATGGGCAACTTATACATCAGGGCAAACACTTTTTTAATAATATTTTCTTCTACTTTGTAAGATTCACTTTTTATTTTAATAACAATCCCAAAATACACAGACTAAAAAAACACACATCTAATTCATCCTCCCCCTAACACCATGAACACATCTTAGTTAACCATTTGTTAACCCTGACCCATCACACAATCACCCCTTTAATCCTTGTAACCCATCAACATAATCACCCCCATAATCGATACACCGGACGCTCACCCTGTCTATCAATTATTAAATGGCTAAATCTAATGACTTGTATGATGTAAAAATCTGTATTAGGTCTAGTGTTAAATTGCTTGGAGAAATTAAAGATCTTTTGGAAAGGAATCGTAATCGTGAAAGGTTATTTAGAAGAACTGTTTTTGGTCATTGGTTGGATATTTTGTCGCACGAGAATGATAACCATTTGATGCATTATGTGTTGCAGCGTCAGGTATATGTCTCTAAGATTCCTTTTGATTCTCCCCCACTTATATTCCATATTGCCGATCATTGGTTACAGTTTGGCTGGAAAGAGTTTTGTTTGATCATTGGTTTTTGATTTGGTATTGTGTTAGAAAAACATAAGAAATCTAGTCCTTTTTGCGAGCGTTTATTTCCTGAAAAAATAACAAAAAAGGTGTACATAGATTAAAGTCGATTGAACTTTTAGGAGTTCTTAGACATAAAAAATCATGATTAGGTTTGTCCGACATGGATGCGGTAAGGGTTTGTCTCCTAATTGTTGTTGAGTTAGTGTTTATGGGTAAAGAGGGCAAGAATTGCATCCCTAGGCATATAGTGTCATTAGTGGAGGATTTTGATTCTTAGAATGATTATCCTCGGGGTGAATACATGTGGGACAAATTTTATAACAGGACTGTGAATGTTGTAGCTAAACATTGGGCCGATCATTTGAAAAAGAAGAAGCAAAATTCAGATTACTATGGTTTTGCTTGGGCTTTCAAGGTTAGTATTTGTTCATTTAATAACTTTAATTTGTTGTTATTTATCTTGTATAAGTATCTCTGTTTTTTTATTAATAGCAGCTAATATACGTGAATGGCTCTTTTTAGATGTGGATTTTGGAGAGTTACCCAAACAGCAAAAAATGGTGGTCGAAGAAGGATAATGTGTTACCGCGTGCTCTTGCATGGTCAAATGTTACAAAGTTTGAGAAAAATGATTATGTTGGGAATTAAAAGTCTTCATACTTAGTACTGCCAAGCTAAGAGTTAGTACAGCTCAAGTTACAACTGCCAGTACTAACTAGTTAGTACTGCTAGAGTAAGTTAGTACTGCCAGTACTAACTTAAGACTGCTGAAGGACTTAAGCTTGTTGGATAAAGATTAAGACTGCTAAAGTGATAAAGACGTGTTAAGTGATTTGTATTGACTTATTCAGTGTATATCTTATAAAGTTAGAAAGATACATGTAAGATTAGAATTATAAAAGATTTGTAGTTATCTTGTAAAGGACTCCTTAGTGTATAAAAGGAGATCCTAGGTTATGGTGTTAGATAGACGTTTTGATATATATATTCAAGGTTGCAAACCCTAGTACTACACAGAGTACTCGTATTATTGATAATAATAATATTAGAGCTTTTCAGTAATATCATTGTTCATACAGTTTACTATTTTATTAATATTCTGCTAAGTATTAAAGAGTAGATTCCGCATACTCTTTAGTATTCACAAAGTTTCTATCATAGTTGTTTTGGATCTATCCAAAGTAACTTAACCTTTACAAGCTAAGGAATCGATCTTAAGTTAGGATCAACAAGTGGTATCAGAGCTTGTGTTCTGAAACTTTGATCTAGAAGAAACTAACAAGAAGAACCCTTTACTCACAAGGAAGAGATGGATCTAGAAACTGCTCAAACCACTACTACTGCAAAGTTGCCCATTCTCAAACAGGGTGAATATGATATGTGGAGGCTAAGGATTGAGCAATACTTTCAAGTACAAGACTATGCTCTATGGGATGTCATAGAGAATGGAAACTCATTCAAACCAGCAGCTCAAACAACAACAAATGCTGATGGTACCTCAACTTCACTAATACCAGGTCCTGTAACTACTGAAGAAAAGGTTCAAAAGAAGAATGATGTGAAGGCAAGAAGTATGTTACTGATGGCACTTCCTAATGAACATCTAATGACATTTAATCAGTACAAGGATGCTAAGACTTTGTTTGCTGCTATACAAACAAGATTTGGTGGTAATGAAGCCACAAAGAAGACTCAGAAGACTCTTCTGAAGCAAATGTATGAGAACTTTAGTGCTCCAAGCACAGAGTCTCTTGACTCTATTTTTAACAGGCTTCAGAAGATTGTAAGTCAGCTGGCTATCTTGGGTGAAAATATTTCACAAGAAGATCTCAATTTGAAATTTTTGAGAAGTCTGCCTTCTGAGTGGAATACTCATGTTGTGGTCTGGAGGAATAAACCTGATCTAGACACAATGAGCTTTGATGATCTCTACAACAATTTCAAGATTGTTGAACAAGAGGTTAAAGGAACTGCAAGCTCAAGCTCAAGCTCAAGTTCTCAGAATATGGCTTTTGTGTCATCCCCTAGCAGTACTAATGAAGTTAATACTGCTTATGGAGTTAGTACTGCTAACACTCAAGTTAGCCCTGCTAGCACTCAAGTTAGCACTGCTAGTACTCAAGTTAGTACTGCTAACTTAAGTGATGACACTGTTTATGCATTTTTGGCCAGTCAACCAAACGGGTCTCAACTTGTATATGAGGACCTTGAACAAATCCATGAAGATGACATAGAAGAGATGGATTTGAAGTGGCAGTTAGCATTGCTGAGCATGAGGACAAGAAGGTTTTTCCAGAAAACTGGTAGAAAGATCACTATCAATAGGAGTGACACAGCTGGATATGACAAATCCAAGGTGGAGTGTTTCAACTGCCACAAGATGGGACACTTTGCAAGGGAATGCAGAGGACCTAGGAACCAAGATAGCAGAAACAAGAATCAAGACAGCTCTAGAAGGACTGTAAATGTGGAAGAAACTTCTTCTAAAGCCATGGTGGCTATTGATGGAGCTGGTTTTGACTAGAGCTATATGGCAGATGATGAAGTCCCTACAAACATGGCTCTTATGGCTTTTTTAGACTCTGAGGTACATAATGACAAAACTTGTTCAAAAACTTGTCTAAAAAGCTTTGAAACTCTTAAAACTCAACTTGATGATTTAAGAATAGAGTTTAACAAATCTGAGTTCAATTTAGCTACTTATAAAAGAGGGTTAGCATCTGTAGAAGAGCAACTTGTCTTTTACAAAAAGAATGAGGTTATTTTTTGTGAGCAACTTGCTGTTCTAAAAAGAGATATCTCATATAAAGACTCAGAAATTAGTATGCTTAAAAGTGAGTTAGAAAAGCTTAAGCAAGAAAAAGAAAGCAATCAACTTAAAATTGAAAATTTTGATAATGCTTCTAAGAGTCTAGACAAATTAATAGGGAGTCAGATAACTGATAAAAGTAGAAAAGGTATGGGGTTTGTAAGCTATAATGCTGTTCCACCTACCCATACAAGGTTATTTTCACCCCCAAATCTTGATTTGTCCTACTCTGGTCTAGAGGAGTTCCAACAGCCTGAGTTTGAAGGCTATGGACCTAAGACTAGTAAGAGTCTTAGTGAAGATATTTCTAATGAGGTTAGGGAATATCCTGATGCCCCATTAGTTGAGGAGTTGGTGTCAGATGATAAGTTAGAGAAGAAAACTATTTTTCCTACTGTTGCTAAGATAGAATTTGTTAGACCTAAAGAATAAGAAAAACCAGTTAGGAAACCAGTTAAGTATGCTGAAATGTACAGGTCACAAAGTCTTAGGTGAAATCAAAGAAACTGGAATAATCAGAAGTCCCAACAGCTAGGAAGTGACTTTGTGATGTACAATAAAGGTTATTTTATCTATGGAAGTTTTAACCATGTGAAGGCTGACTGCAATTACCATCAAAGGGAAAGGGTGGTATCTGGGAATAATTATACAAAGGTAGATTACAATTATTCTACTAAAAAGGCTCACCCTAGTGCTCACAGGAACATGGTTCCAAAAGCGGTTTTAATGAAAACTGGCTTAAGACCACTTAATACTACTAGGCCTGTTAATACTGCTCATCCCAAAACTACAGTTTATAGTGCTAGACCAATGTCACATTTTTCTAAATCAGTACAATCAACTGTAAAGAGGCCCTATCAAATAAGAACAACATTAACTAACAAAAATTTTAGCCAAAAAGTTAATACTGCTAAGGGAAAATTTTATACTGCTAGGTCAAAAGCAATTAATACTACTAAACCAAATTCAGCAGTAGTTAATGTTGTTAGGGAAAATTAGGTTAATGCTGTTAAGGACTCAGCATGTTGGGTTTGGAGACCTACCAAACTTAATAGTGCATCAATTACTTTGAAGAGGCATAATTATGTTGATGTACAAGGCAGAT
The DNA here is from genome assembly GCA_026074375.1 of Tanacetum coccineum. Lineage (NCBI taxonomy): Eukaryota > Viridiplantae > Streptophyta > Magnoliopsida > Asterales > Asteraceae > Tanacetum > Tanacetum coccineum. Next base: position 11,901 of record BQNB010080447.1, read on the forward strand.
CCAAGTCAGTGATGGCTTGAGCCCCCAAATGAAACTAATTTCCTTATTTTTATGTGCAGGGTCATCCACAAAAAGAAGATCAAGGCTATGTTGACAGTGGATGCTCAAGGCACATGACAGGGAACATGTCCTATCTCTCAGACTTCAAGGAATTTGTTAGAGGATATGTTACCTTTGGGGGAAGAGCCAAAGGAGGGAAAAGTATTGTTAAAGGAACTCTTAAAACTGGTAAGCTTGATTTTGAGGATGTGTACTTTGTCAAGGAGTTACATTTTAACCTTTTAGTGTTTCACAGATGTGTGACAAAAAGAACAGTGTTCTTTTTACTAACACTAGATGTTTTGTTCTGTCTCCTGACTTTTAGTTAGCTAATGAAAGTCAGGTTTTACTTAAAGTTCCTAGAAAGAACAATATGTACAGTGTTGATATAAAGAATATTATTCCTAAAGAGAGTTTAACTTGTCTTGTTGCAAAGGTCACACTTGATGAATCAATGCTATGGCATAGGAGGCTAGGTCATGTAAATTTTAAAACTATTAATAAACTTGTTAAGGAAAATCTTGTAAGAGGTTTACCTTCAAAACATTTTGAAAATGACCAAACTTGTGTTGCTTGTCTTAAGGGAAAGTAACACAAAGCCTCTTGTAAGTCTAAGATTCAGAACTCTATTACTCAGCCTTTATTCATGTTGCATATGGACTTGTTTGGTCTAACTTTTTGTGAGCAGCTTAGTGAATAAGAAATATCGTCTAGTTGTCAATGATGATTATAGCAGATTTACTTGGGTTTTCTTTCTAGCAACTAAGGATGAGACTAGTGGCATTCTTAAGAGCTTTATAATTGAGATAGAAAATCATTTTTGGAAGTTTGACTGGTCAAATTCGGTATCATAGTTGCTTTTATCGAATTTTGACTAGTCAATTTCGGTGTTGACTTTTGGTCAATGGTCAAACGCGCGTGTTTAGTCAACATGTTTTGGAAAAAAACGCGTTTTGAGAATATTAAATTTAGATCTAATTCAGATCCGTGTTCATCTGTTTTAAGAAGATAAAGAAAAAGAGAAGATAAGCTTAACAGTTTCAGAATATTTTTTCGATAGACAAGATTGGATACTCATTTTTGACAACTCAAATTCAGAAAAGACTCGACATACATTTTGGACAGAAAGAACAAAACAACAAGAACAAAAACAAAACCAAACAAAGATCCAAGTCTTACTTAAACCAAACAAAAAGAACAAAGATTCATTTTCGGCAAAACAAGAACACTATTATTTTTGACATCTATTTTTGACATACAGTTTCGACAAAGACTATAGATCTCAGACTGTTTCTTTTTGTGCTTATTTCAAATCTGTTAAAGATCAAAACACACAAAAGAGTGACCTCTTCACAGATCTACATCATAACCTCAAACACAAAAAGAAAATCCAAAGCTAGATCTACATCACAATCTCTTCACAATCAACAACGAATCAAACTATCTAGTTCCCATCCTCATTATCATAATAATACTACAACATCCACATCCTCAATAACAAGATACGAATTAAAAAGCAAAAGAAAGATAGATCTCAGATGTGGTTTCTTTCATAAACTCTTAAGAGAGATTTAGACCTTCAAGATCTTTACATAAAAGAAAACCATATCTCTTTGATGTAATGGAGGAGTTGTAGGTGGGGATAGGGAGTGGGATTTGGTTGTAAGTTGTGGGGATATGATTAGTCTCAGTTTGTAGTTCTTGTTTGGATGTGTGAACCAAGATTGTTCAGCTCCTCTTTGTTTTGATTCATACTCATCAAAACAACAAATAAGAAACAAAAAAAATAAATAAATAATAAAGACAAGATCATAAATTTTCTTCTTGATTCGTGTTTTACAATAAAATTAGAGAACATCCAAGATCTTAAACACGATAAGAAAACTCTTCATAGATCAAATTTTTAAAGGCTTGCTTCATTAATTTTCGAAAAGAAAAAGAAATAAAAGACAGAGGAGTTCATTATTTTCTTTTGATTCGGTTTGAAAAAGAAACAAAAACCTACCTCTATATCTTTCAATATCGTTGATTTGTGTTCCCAATTAAGATCATATGTGTTGCATTTTTGATAAGGACAAACGGGTTATGTGGTTAAGTGATTGAGATAAGGGTTATTTGTTAACTGAGATTTATTTGAGGAGTAGCTGATTTTGGTTATGTGATTGAGGAGAGAATATCTGAGGCGTTCGATTGATGATTAGGGTTAGCTTTGTGTGTGAAGTAAGGTTGTTATATATTTGATTAATTAGGTTTGTTTTTTGGGCTTTACCATTTGTGTTCACTGAAAGTTTTCAATTTCATTTGGGCTGATATTGGGCTGGTATTTAGATGTACAGAAACTTCTATTATCACTAATATTGGTATTGAATTTTTGTGATATAAGGGTTTGTGTGAGTATCAAATATATATCTCAAATTGTGTAGGGTATATTTGGGCTGTGTATTTGTTTGAGCTGGTAATAGCAAAAGGATGAAGTTTGTGTAAAGATTGCATTTTTGTTCTTGTGTGAGAGAATATTTTGTTTGTCTGTGTTGTGAGATAGAGTGTCGGCTTATTTGTTTAAGTGAAAAGAAATTTTGAATTTAATGCTTTTGCTTTACGGTTTTATTTGTGGGTTGATAATGAGTTTTATCATTTTTGATATTCATTCTCTTGTATTCGTTTGTTTATCGAGTTGTAATAGATTAGTTCTTCATCTTTGGTTTTATTGATTTTGAAGTTACTATAGGATTCTCATTTTCGATACGTAGTTGTCACATTTTTGATTTCTCAAACTTGTGAAATTGTGAGTTTTATATTTTCAGTAAAGTTCTAAAACGCTTGAGAATTGATTGTGTTCACATTTTCAGTTTTATCGATCCTGTGCTTCATTTTCGATTCAAAATTAGGTAAAAATCACATTTTCGGTTGTATCAAATTTGTGAAGCTCAATTTCAAAAGTGTTCTTCAAATGCATCAATTTCATCGAAATTGTTCACTTTACGGTTTTATCGTATTGTTGATTCATTTTCGATGGATACTTTCTAGAAAATATACAATCTTTGATAATCACGAGTATGATTTGTTATTTGTTTTAGTGTTTACTAAAAATTGAACTCATATAGAAAAGTTGTGCGTACAAAATACATTCTTAAAAAGCTTATATTTAATTAAAATTGATCATTTACGGTTTTATCGTAATCTTGATTCATTTTCGATTGATACTTTTGTGAAAACTGTGATATCTGAGACAACTTTGGGTTCGAGTTTGATATTATCGGATTGACTTATATTTTGAGATATCATTTTTGGTTCGTGAGAGATGATATTTTGGTTTGAATTTTTGGGTTTGTATTGAATATTAATTTGGTTCTTCTTCATTCTAGTTGTGAATAAATTCGGATAAATAGAATCAAACGATATATAAGCTCATTGTTTGAAAAACGACGTGAAAGAATTGCGACAACTGCAAGAACAAAAGAGTTTAATGAAAAAAGAATACGAAAGTGCTCTAAAATCACTTAAGTCATTTGTCAAGGATTTACATATCAGCATTGTGAAATCGTTCCATTACAAATCATTTGAGTTTCTTTTTGGACAACAGTTTCATTCACATTCATATTTAACAGGGAATCCATATATATGTTTCGAAAAAGAGTTCTATAAAAGCATAGATAAATATATAAAATTTCATGAGTGTTAGTCAAAGAAATATTTTCAAGAGGCCAAGACACTGTTTTATCGATTCTTATATTCAAACAATTCGACTTCATTGGATTATGAAAAACATTCGCAAGTGTTTATCCAATGCATTCACGAAGGATGGAGTATTAACGGCATCAAAAAAAGTTTATCTGGTATATAAATAATTTGGAAAAAGTAATTGATACACGAATACTTCTCAACGAAGAATTACGAATAAAAGAGCGAAATGTCAAAGAAAAAAGGAATGAAGTGAAATTGGTTGATTGGATCATAGAGTTGCGCAGAAACAGGAACAGCATGATGCTATATAGGAACAAATACTAGATGATAATTTGGATGTCCAAGAACAGAAGGGTAAAAGCAGCGCCCAGAGAATGATACAGATGATGAAGGTTGCAAAGTATCAGTAAGAAAGGTTCAGATGATGATTTCACCATGCCAAAGCTTTTCATGACAAAGACAAAATCTGGGTACCCAATGGTCAAATATAAGTTGTTTCAAAATGCATTTTTATCTCAGTAATCTGAAGTGGTGAAAAGAAACGAGGATAATAAAGTAATTAAAGACGCAAATGATTTGTTAAAAAAAGAACTTAAAATGTATAAAGAAAGGCTTTAGATTCTTGGAAACAAACCAGTCAACAATACCATTTTGAAAAAGGATTATGATGAGTTGCAAACTCAATTTCTTGTTGAAAAACAGAAAATTGAAGATTTTGAAAAAGAAAAACATGAGTTAGCAACTCAAATTTCAATTCAAAAAGGTAATATTTCCAGTGTAAATCAAGCGCGTGATACTTTGAAAGCACATTTTAAACACCATAAGGACAAATATTTTAATGACATCCTTTAGTTGCAAGCTAAAAACAAAGATCTTGAAAACATCGATTGTAAAATGGGCAACTTAACTGACACAATTTGGTTGCTTACAAATGAACAAAGAGCGTATCGGGATAATATAGATAAGTCAGGTTTGGGATATAAAGGTCCTTGTGTGGTAATGCCAAAAAGCCAATGCCAAAAATCCTAAGTTGTACACTGCTTACGACATTCATGATGAGAATGTACAACTGCATGTGTTTGATTCTGAGGAAACTGTTGAGGATGCTTGAAAGAGTCGATTAAAAATGAAAGAGTTTCAAAAAGATAAAAAAGTTCAAGAGTTAAAGATAAAACCAATCGATTATACAAAATTGAACAAACTTTATGAAACTTTTGTTCCACAAGTTGAACTTTTTCTTGAACAAAAATATTTTTCAGAAACTTTTACATCTTCTAAAACTTTTTCAAATGCAAGTACATCAAAATCACGTCCTGCGTCAATGCCAAGTTCAAGTAAGTTGATAAGTACTAATTTGAAAAAAAAAAATAAATGGGAAAATGGTTAAAAAGTCGTGTTAAATTGTTACAAAAATCTTCTAAACGTGAAAGCATTTTCTATACAAGTCTAGAAGAAATTCGTTTAACTAACTTTTGTCAACGCGAGGTGAAACCCATTCTTCATGAATTGCAATTGTATTTTGAAATATTTCAAAAACAGTTTCCAGTAGAAGTAAAAGAAATGATGGATGTTTTTCTTTCTCACATGTGGAAGTGATCTGATTAAACCTTCAACTATATATGTTTTAAAAATCGACTCTTGGAAGTATCTTAGCTGAGGATGTTAAGAATTTGTCATAAACCTGCTTGTGTTAGAATTGAGATAGAATTTACATGTTGAAAATTAAAAGAATTTCAAAAGAGTTAAAAGATGTTTCAAATGAGAGTAAAACAATTGATACATTTTGTAATGATGCATATGATGTCACACAAGAATTGTCAAAAAGAATTGTTGACTTGAAAAAGATTTGTCAAAATTAGAGACAACAAAGCTTTAGCTTTGAACATCATCATTCAGTTAAGTCTCAATAGTAAATAATTCTTTAAAAATAATTCAAAAAGAAAATGAGAATTTTTTGGCATCATTACAAATCGAGAATGCACATTTGAAACAGACTTACAAGGATTTGTTTGAGTCAATTCAAAGGTCAATGGTTGAGACTACTCAATATAATGAAGTCAAAGATAAGTTTGATTTTGATGAGATTGAAACTAAAAACATTGAGTTGGAACATGAAGTGGCTTCATTGCTTAAAGAGAATGAACACTTGAAGTTGATGTACAAAAATTTGTTTGATTCAATCAAAAAATCACGAGTTCAGACACAAAGTTCAAAAGTACCACATAACGAGGAAGAAAATTTGAGGTCTAAATTATCTGAATTCGCGTTTGATCACATTTTGGGTAAAGATGATTCCTCTCCAAGTTCAATTGATAAGAATAATATTTCTGAACTTGAAAAGGAATCGGAGGAGAATATGTTAGGATCAAAAGACTTCATGATCGATCTTGGAGATAATACTGATGAATCGGTTATGAGTTACCTGCTTTGCTAAGCATACCTTAGTGTTCTATTTGTGATATAGTGAAGAAATGCTAAGTAGTTAGTACTGGCAGTTACTAATGATAGCATATTTTACTCTGCTAAGGAAGTAAGATTGCTTAGAGACTTAGAGAAAATACTCTAAGTAGTAAACACCTGCTAGTATAAAAGTTACTACTGTTAGTGTAACTTAGTACTGGTAGTGTATGTTAGTACTGCTTAAGTAAAGTTACAACTGTTAACATAAAGTTAGTAATGCTAGTGTAACTTAGTACTACTGATGAAGAATAAAGAAAATATTCTAAGTAGTTACTACTACTTGTACACAGTTTGTACTGCTGGAATAAAAGTTAATGCTGCTGGTTACAATCTGTGAAAGTGTGCAACTGACTAGAAGAGTTTTCTACTGTATAGATGGATAAGTGAAGATTGCTTATCAGTTTACTTACGGGATAAGTTGTGATATTTTTTATAAAAGATATGTATATCATATTAAGTTAAAAGATTTGCAGTATCTATTTGAATTATAGAAGATTTGTAGTTATCTTGTAAAGGACTCTTTGGTGTATAAAAGGAGATCCTAGGTTATGGTTATTGTGACATATACACATTCATACATTTTTGATATATAGATTCAAGGTTGTAAACCCTAGTACTATACAGAGTACTCGTATTATTGATAATAATATTGAAGTTTTTCAGTAATATCGTTGTTCATATAATTTATTTACTTTCTTTAATTATTCTTTTATGTATTCTTCTAAGTATTAAAGAGTAGATTCCGCATACTCTTTAGTATTCACAAAGTTTCTACCATTGTTATTTTGGATTTATCCAAAGTAACATAATCTTTACAAGCTAAAGAACAGATCTTAGGTTGGGATCAACAAGTGGTATCAGAGCTTGTGTTTTGAAACTTTGATCTAGAAGAAACTGACAAGAAGAACTCTTTACTCACAAGGAAGAGATGGATCTAGAAACTGCTCAAACCACTACTACTGCAAAGTTGCCCATTCTCAAACAAGGTGAATATGATATGTGGAGGCTAAGGATTAAGCAATATTTTCAAGTATAACACTATGCTATATGGGATGTCATGGAGAATGGAAACTTATTCAATCCAGCAGCTAAAACAACAACAAATGCTGATGGTACCTCAACTTCGCTAATAACAGGTCCTATAACTACTGAAGAAAATGTTCAAAAGAAGAATGATGTGAAGGCAAGAAGTATGTTACTAATGGCACTTCCTAATGAACATCTATTGACATTTAATCAATACAAGGATGCCAATACTTCGTTTGATGCTATACAAACAAGATTTGGAGGTATTGATGCCACAAAGAAGACTCAGAAGACTCTTTTGAAGCAAATGTATGAGAACTTTAGTGCTCCAAGCACAGAGTCTCTTGACTCTATTTTTAACAGGCTTCAGAAGATTGTAAGTCAGCTGGCTATCTTGGGTGAAAATATTTCACAAGAAGATCTCAATTTGAAATTTTAGAAAAGTCTGCCTTCTGAGTGGAATACTCATGTTGTGGTCTGGAGGAATAAACATAATCTAGACACAATGAGCTTTGATGATCTCTACAACAATTTCAAGATTGTTGAACAAGAGGTTAAAAGAACTGAAAGCTCAAACTCAAGCTCAAGTTCTCAGAACATGGCTTTTGTGTCATCTCCTAGCAGTACTAATGAAGTTAATACTGCTTATGAAGTTAGTACTGCTAACACTCGAGTCAGTCTTGCTAGCACTCAAGTTAGCACTGCTAGTACTCAAGTTAGTACTGCTAACTTAAGTGATGCCACTGTTTATGCATTTTTGGCCAATCAACCAAACGAGTCTCAACTTGTACATGAAGACCTTGAGCAAATCCATGAAGATGACTTAGAAGAAATGGATTTAAAGTGGCAGTTAGCATTGCTGAGCATGAGGACAAGAAGGTTTTTCCAAAAAACTAGTAGAAAGATCACTATCAATGGGAGTGACACAGCTGGATATGACAAGTCCAAGGTTGTTGGGATTCTTGATTTAATGAGACAAAATGAATAAACAGATGACATTAAAGACTTAAACGCAAAACTAGAATTCTTTAAGAGATGGAAGATTTTGAAGATTAAAAAAGATCTCCTTAAGAAGATAAAAGATATAGAAGATACAGATAAAAGTTAGGAAAATATTATTTGTTTCCTAATTATATTTGCTCTTATCTTTTGTAAACCTAGATGATCTCTATTATATAAAGAGATCATTACTTAGTTTTGTGTGTACAGAAAATATAGTCGACTAAAGGTGTGTGTGTGTCTAGGCGTATGGTTATTTGTAAACGCCTAGAGTGATAGTTAGTGTAGCCCCAAGGATCTTATGATCCCTGTTAGATTGTAACCATTCTAGAATTGATCATCTAGAATTGGGGCTTGATGGAAACGTATGAATGAAAAACCTTGTTGAATAACATTTATTGTCTCTTTATAATTTCCGCTGGTGCTTCTTAATGTTATGTTGTAAAATATACCTAGATGGACCTTAAAACGATCATCACAATCGGTATTAGAGCCTCGTTGGCTCTCGATCTAGGGTTTTACAAGGTATTTTTATTATCGAACTTATGAACTTTATGTGTCAAAGTCTGTTTTTGGTGATTAGTACAAATCGTTCAATTAAGGTTCCTCTCAATTCCAAGAAAAACAGAAAACAAGATGTTGATGTCGTTTTAATTATTTGAAGCCTGTTGTTTAACGAAGATTGTCAAGTTTATCGTTTTGGCAAAACAATATTTTTTTCACGTTTATTTGTGACAAATACTTGACGGCTGCATAAGCAAGACCCAAGTTCCATATTTTTTGTGTATTCTCATTCACATCACCAGGTCACGTCACAAGTTTTTAATGACAAGAAAAGAAGAAAAAAGCAGGTTGTTATGGATCTGATGGACGAAAAATAACAAGAAAAACAACTAAGGTACATACAAAATCAAATTCTAATACCCTAAAACTGTCATGACCACAGTTTGTGCTTGGATTTGCTGGTTGTGAGAATCTGTATTTTCAGGTAATAAATTTTAATTTATAAAATTAGTCTAATTTACCGTTATTTCCTCGTTCGACTAGTTTCCGTGATCTATTTAAAATTAAGCCTTATTTTAGATTTTATTTCGTCTACGTGACTCCTGTAGTTTAGAATTTCTACTACTTTTATATTTTAGTCGAGCTTTAGTAAAATCGTCAATTTTTGATTTTCGCGAATCCTATATTTGAAATTTATCCGTTATCGATCGAGAAAGCAACGAATGCCATATTTTAGCCATTTGAGATTATTTATTTCATTTTTAGTAATTTTTCATTTTTATTTACGTTTGATCAAGTCGAAACTTGCATTTTTATAAAAAGTATCGGGTTTAAATAGTTTTTGGGTCAGGATTCACTTAATATAACTTGGTTAATACAAAATTTGGTCCATGAAACCTCCTCCCCTATAGTATTGCCAGCGGCCCATCTACACCAACATACCATACATATTGATTTTGATATCCAAGCCCACTTAATTCTAATTTGAGTCCAACTCCAACTTAAAAGCCCAATCCTTCCCTTTTATTCACTCATACACAAAAATAACACACACAACACAGACATCAAGAATATCAAGAGCCATTTTTCTCCCTCTCTTCTCTTGGTTCGACTACTGCATCACCAAAACCACAATACCACTTACAAATCACCACCAACTCATTTCTTTTAACTTAAATCATCACTACCACAAGCCCCTAATCACTTCATCCTAAAAATCATCATGCATGAAGATTATTGAATCTTGATTTCCATGATGATTATAGGTTTTAGAGTTTTTGACTTGATTAAAGCACAAGGGTTAAAAGGGTTTGATTTTTGAAGGTTTTGGGTATATTAAAAAGTTTGATTGGTCTTGGTTTGATCCTTGTAGATTCGGCAGCTAACACACACACCCAACTAGGGTTTGTGTTTGATCAATTTCTTCACTTGATTCTTCGTTGTAAGCACATTTGTTTCCTTTTATTTTAGTTAATTATATATATTATTGCATGTGATTATTATTCTGTTTAAGAATCCATGAGGCTTAATGTATGTTAGTTTTTGATGTTGTTGGTGATTGGATGGTCTAAGTAGAGGAGATAGGCTAGTGTTAGGGTAATGTGATGCTTAAAAGTGGTGATTGAAGGGGTTGAAAGACACCCAATATTAGGGCAGAAAATTTGGCGATAAAAATTAGGCAAGTTGAGTTTGTAAATCTGAGATTTTATGGTTTAATATGATATAGGTCGTCCCAATGGTCGTGATGTAGTGTAGAAAACGGGATAACAAATTGAATCTGTTGATTCAAACGAATACCAAAATCAATCTTCTAATTATCGTTGATTCGAAAGGAATACCGATAGTTATGCAAAATTCTTGACAAAGCTGCCAAAAATAAACTTTTCATATATTTTGGAACTGAATAGCCAGATACATAGTACAATAGTTAAATAGGAAAATGAAACTGAAACGGGCCCTAAAAGACAAACGGGCCGAAAGGTATGCCAAAAACAAAAGTTCAAAATTCTCAAAAAAACACGAAAAGTAAATATCTCCTAAAAATAGATGAATTCAAGGCTTGGAAAACTGGTTTAGGTTACCACGGCGTTCTCCTCGTTCCAAGCTTCGAAACGGCTGGTCTTGGGCCTGAAACGGATTATCTGAGCCCAAGTTATGACCTTTTGAATAAAGGGCCTTTCTTCAAAACACATCTTGGGCCCCAAATAAAATGGCCCGTTCTCAATACTAGAGCCTGCATCAGGTCGTTTTGATATAAAAATCGAGTTCTAACTTTTAAAAACGAAAAAGATATGCCCGTTTGAAATTTAGAAAAACGAAATATTAATTTTCTGCATTAGGCGTTTTTGTGCAGAAATTTTAGTCATCTTGCGAGTACCGTATCGGGGTCATACTAAAAGCTTTTATTGAATTTCCGGTGTCTAAAACTAAGTTCAACTAAAAAAAAAAAAAAAAAAAAAAACAAAAAAAAAAAAAAAAAGTAAAAAAAAGAAAAAAAAAAAAAAAAAACAAGAAAAAAAAAAAAAAAAAAAACAATAAACAAAAAAAAAGAAAAACAAAAAAAAAAAAAAAAAGCATAAAAAAAAAAAAAAAATTAAAAAAAAAAAAATAAAAAAAAAAAAAAACCAAAAAAAAAAAAAAAAAAAAAAAAAAAAAAAAAAAAATAAAAAAAAAAAAAAAAAAAAAAAAAAAAAAAAAAAAAAAAAAAAAAAAAAAAAAAAAAAAAAAAAAAAAAAAAAAAAATAAAAAAAAAAAAAAAAAAATAAAAAAAAAAAAAAAAAAAAAATAAAAAAAAAAAAAAAAAAAAATAAAAAAAAAAATAAAAAAAATAAAAAAAAAAAAAAAAAAAAAAAAAATAAAATAAAATAAAAAAAAAAAAAAAAAAAAAAAAAAAAAAAAAAAAAAAAAAAAAAAAAATAAAATATAAAAAAAGAACCTACTTTCCAACGAACTAGGCCTCAACGATTTCAATAAGTAAAAGTGAGTCAAATGATTTTTATAAAAAGAATTGTCAAGGCTGCGTTTTATAGTCAGAAATTGTGCTGTAAAGATGCAGTGAGCAGGCGGGGCAAAACTTAATATTTTTCGACGAAATTTAAACTGTAGCAACTTCATAAGGTGTGTGATTTTTAACGGATTTTTTCAGATTTTTCTTGGATTGTAGAAGTGGTTTAAACAGTCGAACTCTGCTATGTCGCGGCAGACCCGAATTTAGACACTTTTGGATTTTTGTATTTTTCAAAAATATTAGAAATCTGACATGGTTTTGGGAATGCCTACTGTAGCTAACAACACATATATATTAATGGATATAGAAGGCGAGAACATCGTACCGACCGTTTAGTATCTCATTAAGTAGTGTGAACATCTAGTAAAAACCGATGAAATTTCAGAAATTATAGTTGTATCGTTCTTGGTGATTATTTAGCATGGATTCTTAAACATAGAAAATTATTACATGCCAATATATATAAATATGTATTTATTTACTCGTGTTACATTACATTATATATAAGCATGAGTTTTAATACGCACCCATTCTAGTCGCGGTTGAATTGTGGCATTTCATCTTTCTCGTTAAGAGTTAACTTTGATCTCTATTCTTTACTCGTGAGTTCATAGCCCCTTTTACTACTTAATTATCTTTTAAATTTCCGGGTGAATACATGCAATTTTATTGACACAAGTAACTTTCACAATGTATGCTATTCAGATATTACCTGATATATTCCTAAGTTACCACAATGCCAATAAAGTCCTTCATCATGACCGTTAATAGCTATTGTAATGAACTCAAATGTTATGATAGATCTATCGGAACGAAATCCCGCCTTGAATTTCTGTCAAAAGTTGACATTGTGCAATTTAACATGTTGAGTACTTTAGAATGTTTTGGCATACAATCTACATAGTAATAAAGGGGCAAAAACAATTAAGGTTTTCGGTGTTCAGAGCTTAGAGCAATAATAAAATGTTTTATACTATCGAATATGATCATAGTCAACCAGAACTTAAATCTTGTGGTCCCATACATACTTTACTTCTACCTATGAATTCACTCACTTATTGTTGACGTTGCATGTTTTAATCTCAGGTGCTAAGGTATAAGCTTGGATAAGACGTGACGGATATCATGAAGATGGATTCTGTGTTTTCCTTTATTCGATGCAAAATGCTAAACTTATTTCTTTAAACCTATGTTGTCTTTTGAACTATGTCTTTGGTTGAAACTTTTAAATGTTTTGGGAACATTTTAGGACATCTTGTCAAACTGTTGACAAAACAAAACTCTGATATTTTGAATTGCATCGAATTTTACATATTTAAAAACGTCGCCTTTTAAAGGTCGTTTCTTATATCTTGTGTTTGTACTATACGTGGCACCCCGTTTACATGTTCCGCTGCGTATCCCCGATTTTGGGGGTTTACACTAGTGCGATCTGTAAAGTATTATATTGTGGTTGCCACTGCGTTTAGAATCATGTATGTGAATCATAATGATTATCATTGTGGTTATATTTGCTGCGAATCAACAACAACAACAGGTAGCATGGGTTCATTCTCTTATGGAATATAATATAAAAAGAACGTGCTATTGGTGTATCTTTAGTGTGATTATTGGTTGAGAAGCTGCAATATTCATGGCTATAGAGAGCAATATGAATACGAAAGTTTTAAAAAGAAACGAGAACAAGAGAAGAAAGCAGTTGTACCTTATTTGGTTGCCTTATAATGCCCCAATGCCTCAGGAAAGTTAAAACTGCAATATGTACTTGTTAAGACTGTCAATCTGTGTTTTTACTGCTGCCAGGCTATTACATGTTAATACTGGCTTGTAGTTCTTCTACAAATCGTATTCATAAGTTGGTGTTGTAGTAAGTCAGTTTATGCTGCTTGATAACGATTTAATGTTGCTTGGATTCGACTACAAAGACGCGCTTTTATGCTACTGGATTGTTGCTAATGATGAATTAATGACACATTAGTAACAGATTAGCGACAGAAAAAAGTGTCACTAATAGCTTGGGAGGAAGAAGAATGCATTGTAGTAACAGATTAGCGACAGCTTTGTAACAGATTAGCAACAGATCAGCGACAGCTATAGCGTTACTAACAGAATGGGAGGAAGGAGTACTTCAATCTGTGACAGTTTAGCGACAGTATAAAGCATCACTAAACCAGTTTAGTGACAGATTGGTGACAGTTTTGTGACAGAAAAAGTGTTGCTAATTGCAGGAAGAGCCAAAGGAAAGATTAGTACTGTTAGAGGGTTTTAAAGCTGTTCAAGTATATTTGTACTGCCTTTGTTGTCCGAGAAGTTTTTAATACTGCTAGTATCGTCCGAGAAAAGCAGTTAATACTGCTAATTGTACCACAATAGCGATGGATGACACACACAGGAAGGAAGTTTTTGATTTTTGGTTTTAATGTTCTCAAAAGTTTAAAAGGCTCGTATTTTAGAATTAATTGGTTATGAAGAAGGTTATTTATCACTTATTTGACGGTGAAGGAATATTTGGGATTGGTTTTATCATACCTTTTACAAGAGGTAATTCTGTTCGGGTCTTAAAACGATGTGCGATGAGAATTGACAAATCTTGCAAAGGTATGTGATCTACAAACTTATGGTGCTCAATGCGCACATTTGCTATCACTTTGGTTATGTGTCTCATAGATGATGAGGATAATTGTCAAGAGATTGCTGTCTCCTTATACATTGGTTTTGGGTATACGTTCGAAGTCACGTGGATATTCAAGATATAAGACACAAGGTTGGGTTATTCACTTCCAGCATACAAATTGTAATACTTAGTTTTCTTCATCAGTAATCATTACTTAGAGCCTACACAATTTGAAGATTCAAGCGATGGTTAACATATTGGTTTCAGGGGAAGCTTATTGTTAAAATGTTTAACCATTTACATGCATCATCGAGGTGAAGGTTTTTACTACTGCTAGTCATTATTACTACTGCTAGTGTGAGTTTCTACTACTCAAGTTCATTTTTCTTATTATGCGTCATGGAGGGTAATTTGAGGAGTTAGAAGGCTTGGATTAGAAGTGTGATATTGTTTTATAGTGGTCAAGATCAAAGTTGCTTATATTTATATGTCCCTTATTGGATTATGAAAAAAAGGGGAAGAAGATGTTCACAGGTATAATTGGCAACTTGTAGATCCTTAGTGTGGCATGGTACAAGAATCTACTTAAGAAGGGAGTTTTTGTTTTCATTCAGGAGATGATTACATCTCAACTTCAGGGGGAAGCTTTGCTTTATGATGATGTTCGACACGCTTTGTTTGTTTTGTCAACATCAAATAGGGGAAAATGTTTGGATTACTTGATTTGATGAACAAAAATGAATAAAAGACTGAAACAAAAGGACTTAACCAAAACTAGAATCTTTAAAAGATGGAAATTTGAAGATCTAAAAACTCCTAAGAAATAACGATAAAAGATAAAGATAAAATTAGGAAGATATTATTTGTTTTCCTATTTATATTTGTACTTATCCTTGTAACCTAGATGATATCTACTATATAAAGAGATCATTAGGCGTGTAGTTTTATGTGTACATAAAATGTAGTCGACTAAAGGTGTGTGTATGTGTCTAGGCGTATGGTTCTTTGTAAACGCCTAGAGTGATAGTTAGTGTAGCCCCAAGGATCTTATGATCCCTGTTAGATTGTAACCGTTCTAGAATTGATCATCTAGTATTATGGGGCGTGATGAAACGTATAAATGAAAAACTTTGTTGAATAACATTATTGTTCTTTATATTCCGCGTGCTTATTATTATGTTATTTGTAACCTATATCCAGATAGCTGGATATGACAAGTCCAAGGTGGAGTGTTTCAACTGCCACAAGATGGGACACTTTGCAAGGGAATGCAGAGGACCTAGGAACCAAGATAGCAGAAACAGGAATCAAGACAGCTCTAGAAGGACTGTAAATGTGGAAGAAACTTCTTCCAAAGCCATGGTGGCTATTGATGGAGCTGGTTTTGACTGGAGCTATATGGCAGATGATGAAGTCCCTACAAACATGGCTCTTATGGCTTTTTCAGACTCTGAGGTACATAATGACAAAACTTGTTCAAAAACCTGTCTAAAAAGCTTTGAAACTCTTAAAACTCAACTTGATGATTTAAGAATAGAGTTTAACAAATCTGAGTTCAATTTAGCTACTTATAAAAGAGGGTTAGCATCTGTAGAAGAGCAACTTGTCTTTTACAAAAAGAATGAAGTTATTTTTTGTGAGCAACTTGTTGTTCTTAAAAGAGATATCTCATATAAAGACTCAGAAATTAGCATGCTTAAAAGTGAGTTAGAAAAGCTTAAGCAAGAAAAAGAAAGCAATCAACTTAAAATTGAAAATTTTGATAATGCTTCTAAAAGTCTAGACAAATTAATAGGGAGTCAGATAACTGATAAAAGTAGAAAGGGGGTAGGGTTTGTAAGCTATAATGTTGTTCCACCTCCCCCTACAAGGTTATTTTCACCCCCAAATCTTGATTTGTCCTACTCTGGTCTAGAGGAGTTCCAACAGCCTGAGTTTGAAGGCTATGGACCTAAGACTAGTAAGAGTGTTAGTGAAGATATTTCTAATGAGGTTAGGGAATCTCCTGATGCCCCATTGGTTAAGGAGTTGGTGTAGATGATAAGTTAGAGAAGAAAACTGTTTTTCCTACTGTTGCTAAGATAGAATTTGTTAGACCTAAACAACAAGAAAAACTAGTTAGGAAACTAGTTAAGTATGCTGAAATGTATAGGTCACAAAGTCCTAGGGGAAATCAAAGAAACTGGAATAATCAGAAGTCCCAACAGCTAGGAAGTGACTTTGTGATGTACAATAAAGCTTGTTTTTCTGTGGAAGTTTTGACCATGTGCAGGCTGACTGCAATTACCATCAAAGGGAAAGGGTGGTATCTGGGAATAATTATACAAGGGTGAATTACAATTATTCTGCTAAAAAGGCTCACCCTAGTGCTCACAGGAACATGGTTCCAAGAGCAGTTTTAATGAAAACTGGCCTAAGATCACTTAATACTGTTAGGCCTGTTAATACTACTCATCCCAAAACTACAGTTTATAGTGCTAGACCAATGTCACATTTTTCTAAATCAACTGTAAAGAGGCCCTATCAAATAAGAACAGCATTAACTAACAAAAATTTTAACCAAAAAGTTAATACTGCTAAGGGGAAAATTTTATACTGCAAGGCCAAAAGCAGTTAATACTGTTAGAGCAAATTCAGCAGTAGTTAATGATGTGAGGGCAAATCAGGTAAAGGAACTCTTAAAACTGGTAAGCTTGATTTTGAGGATATGTACTTTGTCAAGGAGTTCCAGTTTAACCTTTTTAGTGTTTTACAGATGTGTGACAAAAAGAACAGTGTTCTTTTTACTAACATTGGATGTTTTGTTTTGGCTCCTAACTTTAAGTTAGCTGATGAAAGTCAAGTTTTACTTAAAGTTCCTGGAAAGAACAATATGTATAATGTTGATATGAAGAATATTGTTCCGAAAGAGTGTTTAACTTGTCTTGTTGCAAAGGCCACACTTGATGAATCAATGTTATGGCATAGGAGGCTAGGTCATGTAAATTTTAAAACTATTAATAAACTTGTTAAGGAAAATCTTGTGAGAGGTTTACCTTCAAAACGTTTGGAAAATAACCAAACTTGTGTTGCTTGTCTTAAAGGAAAGAAACACAAATCCTCTTGTAAGTCCAAGATTCAGAACTTTATTACTCAGCCTTTATTCATGTTGCATATGGACTTGTTTGGTCTAACTTTTGTGAGCAGTTTAATGAATAAGAAATATTGTTTAGTTATCACTGATGATTATAGCATATTTACTTAGGTTTTCTTTCTAGCAACTAAGGATGAGACTAGTGGCATTCTTAAGAGCTTTATAATTGAGATAGAAAATCTAGTTGATAAGAAAGTAAAGATTATCAGATGTGACAATGGAACAGACTTCAAAAATAGAGTTATGAGTGAGTTTTATGAAGAGAAAGACATTAAGAAGGAATTTAGTGCAACTAGAACTCCTCAGCAAAATGGTGTTGCTAAAAGGAGAAATAGGACACTAATTGAGGCTTCTAGAACTATGTTAGCTGACTCTAAGTTACCTACTATATTTTGGGTTGAAGAAGTTAAAACTGCTTGCTATGTGCAGAATAGGGTATTAGTAGTTAAGCCTCATAATAAGACCCTTTATGAACTGTTTAGAGGTAGAACACCTACTCTAAGATTTATGAGACCATTTGGGTGTCATGTTACCATTCTTAATACCTTAGATTATTTAGGCAA
>BQNB010080448.1:1259-29929 GCA_026074375.1 Tanacetum coccineum
TATAAAATCATTCCCTAAATATTCCTCACGAATTTCACACTTTAAACCCTAAAAACTAAGGTTGTATATATAGGAAAATAGTCGCGAAGGCGTCTTTTGTTAATTGAGATGCCGTCAACCCGCCAAATCTTCTATGGGCTTCTTTAATTCGGTTACTTCTGACGCCATCACCAGAATTTCTGACACTATTGCTTGAACACTTTGACACTGTCACAAGGTTTTGTGACGCCGTCTCCACACTCTGTATGCCCTTTTGATATCAAATTTAGTGTAGAGTTGAAATCTTATTCGCTTCTTCCCAAATTAAGTCCAAGTCATGTGTATTTCCTCGAAATTCCATCCAAGTGCTAAAAACACAAAAAACGATTGAGCACGTATTTTGGGCATATTTGCATGATTTAGGGGGTTAAATAACCCCTAAAAAGTGTATAAAATGACACCTGGCCACTAACAAATAATGCCTCCAAGTATCAAGACTACGAATGATAACATAAAACTCTTTATCATAAGTAGAATACTTGCGGCGCGCTTCATTTAACTTCTAACTAAAGAATGCAATGGGGCGTTTATTTTGACTCAAAACTCCACTAATGCTAACACCAAATGCATCACATGCGATCTAAAAACATCATTAAAGTTTGGTAAAAATAAAACAGGACCTTAGTTACCTTAACCTTAAGTAGCTCAAACGTCTTTGTCGTTTCATCAGTCCATGAAAAATGTCCCCCTTTCATACATTCGGTAACAAGAGCAATGATAGAGCTGAAATATTGGATAAAACATCGGTATAAGGAAGCTAACCCGTGAAAACTACAAATATCATGTAAAGTGGTGGGTAGTGGCCAATTTAAAATTGCTTTAATCTTTGATTTGTCCATCCATATACCTTGACCCGTAATAACATACTCAAAAAAGGCCACCTCGTCAACAAGGAATTTTGTTCCCGTTAGCATATAGTTTTTGCTCCCCCAAAACTAAAAATACCTCACGAAGATAAGATAACTACTCATCGATGGTCTTACTAAAAACAAGAATATCATCAAAGTAAACAACAACAAATTTACTGATGAAAGGTTTAAAAACCTGGTTCATAAGTCGCATAAAGGTGCTCGGCGCGTTGGATAGTCCAAAAGGCATGACCATCCACTCATACAACTTGTCACGAGTCTTAAACGCAATCTTCCATTCATCCTTAGGCCTCATGAAAATTTGATGATATCTACTCCGTAAGTCGATTTTGGAAAACATCGAAGAACCATAGAGTTGATCAAGTAAGTTATCAAAACAAGGAATAGGGAAATGATACATGATCGTGATCTTATTGACATCTCTACTATCAATACACATCTGAAATGCCTCTCCATGATTAGGAACCAACAAATCCGGCACTGCACATGGACTCATACTCTCCCTTATCAAACCATTTTCCAATAATTCTGCCATATGTCGTTATAACCTTATACTCTTTGGGATTCATACGATAGGCTGGTTTATTATGAATAGATGAACCTGGAAGAAAATCAATGCAATGTTGAATGTCTTGTATCATAGGTAACCTAGAAGGTATTTCCTCAGGCACCACATTAGCAAATTCCATCAATAAAGGTTGCACTTGACTCAGAATTCAACTTGCCACTTTATTCGCCTCTTCCACAACCAACACAAACACTAGCGGGCTGATTTTGGCCACATTCTCAAAATCAACCCAGTTAAGAACAAGAGTGGAGTCTACTTTTGGAGACTGCCTTGAATCCAATGGTGTTAAAGTAATGCTCATCCCATATTTTTGAAAATTGTACATGTTAATAAAACTTCATGCTTGGTCTTCCTATCAAATTTCCATGGCCTCCTTAGTAAAATGTAACACGCATACATAGGAACAACCTCACACCATACTTCATCACTGTATTTCTTTCTAATAGAGAAATGCACTAAACACCTCTTCCCTTTTTTTAAGCCAAGTCAACTGGTATAGGTGGGGGTGATCCACAGTTTTCATTGCTAATTTCTCAACCATGTATGTCGATACCACATTCTCACAACTACCCCCATCAATAATCATGTTACATACCTTACCCTTAGAAGTACACTCGGTACGGAAAATGTTATTCCGATGCCACAAATCATCATCACTAGACTTGGAAGTGGCTACACTCAAAACTCGCTGAATAACCAACGACTCACCTTGATCGGGATGTAGTAGTTCAAATACTAGAGATTCATCTACATCATTCCCATTGTTATCGTACATAACCTCGCTTTCTTCTTCAATAAATGATATAGTTTTCTGATTCGGACACTCCCTGGAATAATGACCTAAACCTTGGCACTTAAAACAACAAGGTGCTTTACTAGAGTTACCTATTGTTGGTGTACTAAAAGATGGATTAGTTTAGGGACGAAAACCTTACTTGCAAGAGTAAGGGTTATCTTTGATGCTAGAGTCCACCTACTAGTACTTGTCTTCCCTTTATTCTTTTGTTGCTTCTCAACCTTGAGGGCTAAATGACACATACCTGTGTAAGTTAAATAAGGTTGAAGACTCACCACATAAGCGATATCGGGACGTAAAACACCCAAATACCTAGCAGCGACCTGCTCTTCCTCTTCTTTTGCATCACTACCAACAATAATTTTAGGCCGCTACTGACCGTGCTCCAATGAAGTATTAAGACCAGCTAGGAAGAGGATGGGATTCGGGAAAGTTTGAACATTGATAGGATACCTTCCAAGTCACTGAAATAGCGGATTTTCATGGATTGAAGAGGGAATTTGTCTTTAAAGGATTTCTTATCCATCATATTGTCTTTGGAAAGAAGTTTTAGAGAATGTCTAGGAACAATGGAAACTTGAACAAAGAAGAATCGACCTTTTCAGCCTTCGATTCGAGTTATGACCGTGGGTATGAGATTGGGAATGTGTTTTTCTGGTCTCTTGGTGAAAGTCAGCCATTGACCACCCTGATACAAATTGAAGAAACCCCTAAACAGATCTACTATAGGCTCACCGCCATAAGCCTTGCACATAACAACGAATGTGGTCAGTTTGGCATAGCCAACAGGGTTGAGTCTAGACAAATGAACATGATAGTAATGCAAGACATCACAAAAGAACTTTGGAAGAGCTAACCTAAGGTTGGCAAGACTAAAACATTGAGTGTACAACAAAACGAATCCATCAGGGGCGTCTAAGATGGTTTGGTTACTCTTAGGGAGTATTACCTTATATTCAGAAGGAATATCATAGGTAAAAAGGATGTCAGAGAGCTCCTCCTTTGTGAGAATACACGTTTGTGTGTGAATAATGTGTTTGGCGCTCACATTTGTGAAGCAAAAGTGTAAAAACAGTTGGTAGAAATATTACAATTTTTTTTATCTATACATTCTCTTTGTGTTTTGGTGATGACAAACATGTAACTTATAACACATAACGTAAAGTGCTCAAGTTACTCGTAATCACAAATCATCAATTCATTCATACGTCAACATCTCTCGACGTCTCAAATCTGATTCAACTAAGTTTGCACCCGACGTAGATCACTCAAAGGTATGAATAAATAAATTCTTAATTTATTTAATGATCAAAAGAATTTATTTTTTCTAAACCTTACACTTTTTATAAAATGTAACAAACATTTTTAAAACTTATAAAAAATATTCTTTTTATTTACAAGAATGTTTTTATTCAAGATAAATATTTTGAATTCAAATTATGTCACACCCCGTAAATTCCCGGTTAGTATTCCGACTCATTCCGGTCATTTATTTTGAATATTATACGTTACGTTTAAATCTGGCAGTTTACCGGGAAGTTAAACCGCGTAAAAACTAAAAAACGTCATCGAACGCGTTCCGACATCGATTATTAATTAATCTAGGAATTATATGAGTTATTTTAACTTTCCTGAGTGTTTCGTGATTTTTGAACCCTCCCGATATTTATTTTAGGGTTTTATCTCTTAAATTGCGTTTTTCGCGTTTTTGACCAAACGGAACCCCGAAAACTCGAAATCTTTTCGTGTAAACTCAAGTTATCGATAATCTTGTGCCCTAAGCCTAAAAATTTCGTTCACCCTTCTTTGAATGGCATATTGGACGCCTAGTACAAGCAAAACAAACCATGGAACTTGAAATTAAATCCAAAGCATCTTATTTTTGAATTTTACCATGCATGTGCATGAAAGTGACACATGAGGGAGTCACTCTCATGCACTCTTCTCTATCTTGGCCTTCCATGTGATATCTTGTATTCATTTTGACTCCATTTGACCAACTAGAAAAGATATTGTACATATTATGAGCCAAGATAAAAAAAAAATTGAACCACAATGGTCCTTGAGTACCTATTTCGGCCGAACAACAAGACACACACACCTTTGGTGTCGTGTTGGTCCTACATTTGGGCACACCAAAACCATCAAAAACCTAAATTTTCCTAAAAATACCAAACCTTTTTTTACACTTAGTCATTTCATTTTCATTTCATTTTCAAACTCACCAAAAACTTTCTATCCTCACCCTTGTGCCCTCCAACTCACGACACACCACTAGCAAACAACAACTCAATCCATATCTTTTGATTCAGCAAGATTCAAGTATTCCAAGTTTATTCAGTTTATCAAAGGTGTTGTAACAATTGTTCTTTGTATTTCAAGACCTTGCAATGCAAAACCCGAATTTTAAAATTTTAAATTTTTTATTTCATTTTATTAATTTTGAAGTTTAACCTAAGGTATAATAAAAGAAGCTGGAAATAAAAACTTTAAGTTATGGATTTTTGGAAATAATAGAATTTTAGTATAAAGTATTTAAATTAAAAAAACACTATTTAGGAGTTACTATTCATCAGTTACTATTCATCAAAAAAAAACTTTGTTTGGTTATTTAGTTTATTTCCTTTCCTTGTTTAGGAAAAATCTATTTTAAGGTTTATAAATTAAAAGGTTTAACAAATATTTGGTGTAAACCTTAAAAATAGAAAAAAAAATTATATTGTTCCCTTTTTGTTCTTATCATAGCTGGCCTTAATAAGGATAAACACCAAATTAGTATTTTTTTTATGGTCTAATTATTAAAGGAAAAGAGTGTGAAGATAAACATAAAATCTCTTATAATTAGCAACATAATTAATTGGTTCTCATCCCTCTCCCCTATATATACATCACACGTTTCATTCTCCTCTCACTCATCTCCTGCATTCACAAAAATTTCCTCTGTCAATTTATGTTCAACCCTCTTTTGAAGATTCAAGCTAGAAGACTTTAGTATTCCTTTCGGGTGATCTTTTGTGGTTAATTCTCCTACTTGATATTATTGATTCGTGTTCTTCTTACTTTCATCCTCTTCCCTCAATCCTTAAGGTAAGTATTATGATTCTTGTGTTTTACTTTTGTCACCATGATTGCTAAATTAAGTTTTTCACATAAAAGTCATAAAAGTAATTGAAGAAGAAAACATGTGTTCATATTTTTGGATTATGGTCAATATGATTTTTATGATATGATTACTTATATGAAACCTTAATTGTCAGTAATAATGTTTTTAAAAAGAATTAATGTGAATAGAAACCTTAGAATATGAATTAATTAGGGGTTTTCTTGATTAAGATTCTGGGCAGAATTTTGGGTCGTGTTCGTCGGGTCATATCTCACTCATAAAAATAGCTTTTGACCTAATTCTTGAGCATAAAATGAAGTTCAACGAATCTACTTTCTGAAACACCGGCCTCATGTCAATTGGAGGTAGGGAAGGTCGATTTTTAGATTTTACAAAATAAAGTGTCAGTTCTGGAAATCTACTCCGAAAATTTTACTTGTAGTACTTGATTTTTAATTCAAAAACCATAAGGAGTTAGAGGCTAATCTTCGGGTATGTCAAAATAAATAATATTAGCTACTTCTCTGATTTTTCCCATAATTTGTTAAGTTGTTTAAGTAGGGTAACTATGAGTGAACTTTTCGAAAGTTTCTGCTCAGTCAATTTCGGGACTGTTTTGAATGATAAGGGTCAAAGGACCATTTAAAATATGAAATAAGTTAAGCCCTTCATTGTGAACCCTTTAGACACATTGGGGAGGACCTGGGATTTTTGGGTTAATTTTTGAAAGTAATTTGGTTAGGCTTTTAAGCAAAGAAAGTCACATAAATTAACTAGTAAATTTCAGAATGTTGGAAACTCTAAATGTGTAATAGTATGCTATGATTTTTTTTTGAAAATCTTTTGAAAGATAAATTGTAAACTAGTAAGGTGACATTAGTAAGTGTGTTTTGTAGACCCGGTGACCTTGGTGTGATCTCCTACATTTGTGCTCTTTCCATTCGCGTGTTAAGGTACGGATATTCCGTCCTTTTAGTAAGGACTCCCTTGATTCGTTTTCCTTTGATTAGTTGGTTAACTTTGGATGACCTATTTGACTTGCTTTTTGTTATCTCATGACTCATATTATGCTCCATGATATCTCATTCGTTTTTACATCTCAATGATTCGTTAATCGCATATATGACACCGTTTGATATTCGTTGTTGATGCCATGAAATGTTACCTAAAATAGAATATTTGGAATTTGTTTTGCCTATTACTCTTTGCCCGAGCTATTTGTAACTAGTCATGGAGGTACCATGGCCATGTCATTGATGCACCGATGGCATGACAATATCTGTGGTGGTGTGATTGGTCCACTGCGTTCCATTTTTGATATGCGCATTAATATGATTTGATTAATATATATGACACTCGCCATTAGTGCTTGTGTATTTGGATATAACTTTGTTTTGCAGAGAGCGTATGGATGCATCCTAGGTTATCAGTTCAGTTCAGTTTTGTTTTGGGTGAATGGTGGGTTTGTGCAATACACCCCCATTTCACATTTGGTACATCAGGAGTAGCTTACCTGTGTACATGGACTATGTGACTATGGACTATATGATTTTGTGGAGATATTTGATTTGTGGGCTCGTGGGCATGTCTTTGTTATGATATATTCTTACCCTTTTTTATTCATCCTACTCTAATCCAAATTCTTTACATTCATATTATTTGACATCTGTTTTAGCAGGCTTTCGCTATCCGTTGTTATCTTATCATTTGCTTTATTGTTTTATATTATATATCCGTTCACTGAGCGTTAGCTCAGCCGCGTTTTCTTTTCCTGCGGCAGGTGTTAAGCGAGAAGCGGTGTTAGAGTTAGAAGGCCTACCTTTAGAGAACCCTTGTCATTTGAATAAAGTTATGAAGAACCTTTATTTATTCCAGTTTTGCATTTAGCCCCCTCATGTTTTGGGCTCTTATACTTTGGATTTATATTTGGATTTTGGCTCTTTAATTAATTAAATAAAGTCTTTCGCTTGCGTATATATGTTCTGATGTGACTCTATAACGTAACCCTTTGTCTCTCTATCGGAGCGGGGTGTTACAATTATGGTATCAAAGCTGCCAGGTTCGACTTGTAAGACCTAGGTTATGACCTGTGAGGATTGGGTAGACATTAGGCTTTCGTTCGTATTTTGATATTCCTTTCGTATTTTGATATTATCGCTTCCTTTACTATTTTCATCTTAACTCTAAATCGTCTTTTGGAGCTTGTTTCTCTTGTGGTTCGACTGGACATATGGCTAGGGATTATCCTAAGAATAGCATAAACGATGGTGAAGGAAGTAGGGACGACAAGCAAGCTGTTACAAAGGGGCGTGTTTTTGCTTCGACTGCTAATCATTCGGCTAGTGCTTCAGGTACCGTTTCAGGAAATTCTGTATATGTTCGATCGTGATTTTTTTTATTTTATTCGGTATTAGTGCGGCGTATTCTGTGGTCTTTCTTTCGTTGCTACCTATTTATTGCGATTATTCGTAAGGTATCTCTACCTTGAGGTGTCCAACGTGTTAGATTGAATTAGAGTCCGCGATTTATCTATCCGTTTAAAATTTTTGATCGTTTTGGTAAAGTTTCGTATCATTTGGCGTTACCTCTGAAATGGTTTTATGTGCATGATGTGTTTTATGTCGCTTCTGAGAGGTTCCGATTATTATCCGCTTCCTATGGTTATGTGTCCGTTAGATCAGATTCGTATGGTTTCGTTTCCGTTTCGTTTTGTCATCCTATCTCAATTTCGAGGATGAAATTTTCTTTTAGAGGGGAAGAGTAGTAAAACCTGAATTTTGAAAATTTGAATTTTTTATTTTATTTTATTAATTTTGAAGTTTAACCTAAGGTATAATAAAAGAAGCTGGAAATAAAAACTTTAAGTTATGGATTTTTGGAAATAATGGAATTTTAGTATAAAGTATTTAAATTAAAAAAAACTATTCACGAGTTATTATTCATCAGTTACTACTATTCATCAAAAAAAAAATTTGTTTGGTTATTTAGTTTATTTCCTTTTCTTGTTTAGGAAAAATCTATTTTAAGGTTTATAAATTAAAAGGTTTAACAAATATTTGGTGTAAACCTTAAAGATGGAAAAAAATAATGATGTTCCGTTTTTGTTCTTATCATAGCCGGCCTTAATAAGGATAAACACCAAATCAGTATTTTTTTTATGGTCTAATTATTAAAGGAAAAGAGTGTGAAGATAAACATAAAATCTCTTATAATTAGCAACATAATTAATTGGTTCTCATCCCTCTCCCCTATATATACATCACACGTTTCATTCTCCTCTCACTCATCTCCTGCATTCACAAAAATTTCCTCTGTCAATTTATGTTCAACCCTCTTTTGAAGATTCAAGCTAGAAGACTTTAGTATTCCTTTCTGGAACTTTTGTTGTTAATTCGCCTACTTGGTGGATATTGAATTCGTGTTCTTCTTACTTTCATCCTCTCCCCTCATTCTTAAGGTAAGTATTATGATTCTTGTGTTTTACTTTTGTCACCATAATTGCTAAACTAAGTTTTTCTCATAAAAGTCATAAAAGTAATTGAAGAAGAAAACATGTGTTCATATTTTTGGATTATGGTCAATATGATTTTTATGATATGATTACTTTTATGAAACCTTAATTGTCATTTTTTTATTTTTTCAGATGTAATAATGTTTTTAAAAAGAATTAATGTGAATAGAAACTTTAGAATATGAATTAATTGGGGGTTTTCTTGATTAAGATTCTTGGCAGAATTGTGGGTCATGTGTTCGTCGGAGGTCATATCTCACTCCATAAAAATAGCTTTTGCCTAAATTCTTGAGCTAAAAATGAATTTTCAACGAATCTACTTTCTTAAAACATCCGGCCTCATGTCATTGAGGTCGGAAGTCGATTTAGATATTACAAAATAAAAGAGTGCAGTTTCTTGGAAATCAACTCCGAAAAGTTCACTGTAGTACCTTGATTTTTAATTCAAAAACCATAAGGAGTTAGAGGCTAATCTTCTGGTATGTCAAAATACATAATATTAGCTACTTCTTTGATTTTTCCCATAATTTGTTAAGTTGTTTAAGTAGGGTAACTATGAGTGAACTTTTCGAAAGTTTCTGCCCAGTTAATTTCGGGACTGTTTTGAATGATAAGTGTCAAAGGACCATTTAAAATATGAAATAAGTTAAGCCCTTCATTGTAAACCCTTTAGACACATTGGGGAGGACCTGGGATTTTTGGATTAATTTTTGAAAGTAATTTGGTTAGGCTTTTAAGCAAAGAAAGTCACATAAATTAACTAGTAAATTTCAGAATGTTGGAAACTCTAAATGTGTAATAGTATGCTATGATTTTTTTTTGAAAATTTTTTGAAAGATAAATTGTAAACTAGTAAGGTGACATTAGTAAGTGTGTTTTGTAGACCCGGTGACCTTGGTGTGATCTCCTACATTTGTGCTCTTTTCATTCGTGTGTTAAGGTACGGATATTCCGTCCTTTTAGTAAGGACTCCCTTGATTCGTTTTCCTTTGATTAGTTGGTTAACTTTGGATGACCTATTTGACTTGCTTTTTGTTATCTTATGACTCATATTATGCTCCATGATATCTCATTCCTTTTTACATCTCAATGATTCGTTAATCGCATATATGACACCGTTTGATATTCGTTGTTGATGCCATGAAATGTTACCAAAAATAGAATATTTGGAATTTGTTTTGCCTATTACTCTTTGCCCGATCTATTTGTAACTAGCCATGGAGGTACCATGACCATGTCATTGATGCACCGATGGCATGACACTATCTGTGGTGGTGTGATTGGTCCACGGCGTTCCCTTTTTTATATGCGCATTAATATGATTTGATTAATATATTTGACACTCGCCATTAGTGCATGTGTATTTGGATATAACTTTGTTTTGCAGGGAGCGTATGTATGCATCCTAGGTTATCAGTTCAGTTTTGTTTTGGGTGAATGGTGAGTGTGTGCAATACACCCCCATTTCACATTTGGTACATCAGGAGTAGCTTACCTGTGTACATGGACTATGTGACTATGGACTATATGATTTTGTGGAGATATTTGATTTGTGGGCTCGTGGGCATTTCTTTGTTATGATATATTCTTACCCTTTTTTATTCATCCTACTCTAATCCAAATTCTTTACATTCATATTATTTGACATCTGTTTTGGCAGGCTTTCGCTATCCGTTGTTATCTTATCATTTACTTTATTGTTTTATATTATGTATCCGTTCACTGAGCGTTAGCTCAGCCGCGTTTTCTTTTCCTGCGGCAGGTGATAAGCGGGAAGCGAGGATTTGAGTGAAGAGTGTTAGAGTTAGAAGGCCTACCTTTAGAGAACCCTTGTCATTTGAATAAAGTTATGAAGAACCTTTATTTATTCCAGTTTTGCATTTAGCCCCCTCATGTTTTGGGCTCTTATACTTTGGATTTATATTTGGATTTTGGCTCTTTAACTAATTAAATAAAGTCTTCCGCTTGCGTATATATGTTCTGATGTGACTCCATAACGTAACCCTTTGTCTCTCTATCGGAGCGGGGTGTTACATGCAAAATTAGGGTTTACAAGATTATTTAGGGTTTATATAGATCTATAGTTTATAGGTATAGATCTTGTGTTTTCACTACTTGCTCTCTTGATTTGTAAGTCATTCTTAATATTTGCTTGGTTTCATCTTCTATCCTTATAGATCTATGCTTGTTCATAAAGATCCATATGTTCGTGTTATTTTTACAAAAGAAATAAACTTATATTTTGTCATCTTTTATAAAATGGAAGTAAAAATTGTTACAACTTTATGTTTACATCTTATATCATGTTCTTGGTGAGATTGAGGGTGGATGAGAGTTGTAACCATAGAGATTTGGTTAGTTTAGGATGTGGTTTTGTGGTGGATTAGTTGTGAACGGAGATTAGGCTAGACTAGGCACTATTGTGAAGTTTGAGTGGATTTTAGTCGCGTTTTGGACAAAGAGTGCTTGCTGTCCCGAAATGGTTTTGAGCAACCTAAAAATGTTTTCATTAGACGTAAAGGTAGTTTTTGAAGAGATCATTTCGAATAGATAGTTTTGCTTATATGACACTTAAAATTCGGACTTAAAACGGCCAAGTTATGAGCAAATGAAACTTGAAACATTTTTCGACAACATAGATGAATAGTGGGCTGTTTGAAATAAGTACAAATGGTTTTCCGTGACACTTTTCGACGTTTTTAGACTTTTTAAACACTAGCAAAACATATAGTAACATATATATATATTTATTAATAACATTTAAAGAGGTCATTAGCATAATTTAAGAAAATCGATAAAGTTATTAAAAATAGTAAGTTTGGCGAAATTTAGCAAAACGGACAAGGAAGTTAAGCGGTTAAGGATGGTTAATGCGTTTTGAGAATATGAAAAATTAACAAATACAGGGGACGCTATTAACATTTTGAAACTAAAAACTTTCCTAAAAAAGAAAGTTTCTATAAATAGTAACTTTTTGCAAGTGTCGGGATTTAACAAAGATGTTGTAAATTTTTCTAAGTCTTTTATTTACAGAAAACGCGAACACACTTGTATGCTTTAAAATATGAACATGGATGTTTTACTTGGTTTACTTTTGCCGAGTGCTAATCAACCCAAATCTAATCTAGGTCGCGGCCTAGACCTCCTAAAGATCATCATCAATTGTTGTGATTATCGCTCGTCCTTGTTAAGGTGAGTTTATAGCCCCACGTTTTACCGAATTTTCAAATGCTTTATACTTTGGGGTGAGAAACATTGTTTGATTTTAAAATTGGACACAAGTTCTTAACGTGAGTTTTACAGTGTATATGTTTGCCTAAAAGTTGCTTACAAACCACTATTTCCCGAACTATCATGAACCGCCAGTCACCTATGGCCAATTGGTTTGGTTAAGTAAGCGCGAATGCGTAAATAGATCTATTAGGATTAATTACCCCTATCTGCTTTGGTTCCACTGTGACGAACGACCGGATATACGTCATGTCGATGTGCGTTGTGGTGATCTTTGGTTTGGGTCACCAGTTTATGGCAGAAATACTATGTGGCATGATGTGATATGCCCGGTTTATTAGCATCGGTGTCATGAGCTTAGCGTAACAATAAATACTTTTTATGCGATACTGTATCTGTTATAGTGATCGCGTGCGTTTTGAAATCTTGTGGTCCACTCTTGTATCAACTTAAACCTATGAATTCACCAACATTATGTTGACGTTTTAAACATGTTTTCTCAGGTGCTTAAGCCTGTGGATATATGTGCTTGCTATTTGGTGTTGCCATGATTTGGACCTATTATCAAACTTATTATCTTCTAGCTTTTATTAAACATCGTTGTTAGACTTTAAAGCCTTTTATTCGCTTCCGCATTATATCTTCGGGCCTATGTAAAACTTTATCTATTTTAATCATTGCAATGATGTGGGATTTTCAAACGTACCATTAGAGGTCATTCTTTATTGCTTTGTGTTCGGATTGTTTATGACGTCACGCCCTCGGACATATATTCCGTCCAGGCCCCATCTAGGGGTGTGACAAATTTTTCCCCTAAAATGAATAAAACTGCTCTAGAAAATACCTCCCTTGGAAAAGATAAAATTGGAAGCGTCCTACTATTGGCGGCCCCCATATAGGTATGGGCGGCCCCTTAGTGATAAGGGGGCCGGAAAAGGAGCTAAGGGGGCCGACCATGTAAAATGGATACTACCTTTGCCTATAAATAGTGGACTATTCTCACATATTTTTTAACCTTTTTGAAACGCCCCTTTCTCGACTAACAAATTTGACCAAAATTTTAAACTTTGACTTATACGCTTGACTCGGAAATGACCTTGTGTCTTTATTTTATAAATTAGCCAAAATAAACTATCATTCACTTCTTGAAAGTATTATTAAATGAAACTAGACTCAATTATCTTCGAAATGGCGGGTGGCACGCCTTCTAACTCTTTACGGTTTGGTTTTTACGACTGAAACAAAACTAACCAGAAACTGCAGACATGGATACGCCATATCCATGATAATGGATACAATAAGCCATATCCATTTAATTGGATACGTCGTATTGAACCTACAGACCTATAACCTGCAGAAGTATGTGCAGAAAACCCCATTTTAACCCAAAACATAACTTCCTAAACTTGATACTTTACAAAGACCTCTAGAATTCAATAACGTAACATATATCTTCATTTCATTAAGTACTTATGGTCTAATGACCCATAAGATATACCTTACGGGGTTTGCCAAACACCCATTTTGACTTGTTTCACATACAACTCTTAAAATCCAAAACACATACAAGTTTGTAAAATACAATACACACTTGACCATTTTAAAAGACATTAACTTTGACCTTGGGAGGGGTTCAACCATGATGGAGCTCGGTATCTACACTAAGCTCCTAAGCATAAACTAAATTCTTCTAATCCTTGCATCCACATCTTAGGACTTTATTCAAGGCCCCTTTATTCGCATCAAACCTACAAAACATTAAACAACTAAACCATAAGCATTACGCTTAGTAAGTAACTAGATCAAAACATGATTATTACTTCATTCATCATATTAGCAATATGAACACTTATACCATTCTATCACAAAGCACCATCAATCTTCATAACCAAAAACCATAGCAACATTCATAACTAAAACACATAATCAAATAACCTTAAACATATAATAATCATAAACATACCTTAATCATGGCATAATCATAAACTAACACTTGTGCAATCTCATAGATAAGTCTCTTATAAAACCTTATTTACTAATCCAAGGCATTAATCCTACAACCTTATTCATAAACATATAATATGAGAACATCCATATTAATCACATATTAATCATAGTTACTTACCTTGATTCCAAGCTAAGTTTATCAGAAACACTTTCATCCTCCTCACTTGTTCCTAAGCCCCCAAATTCATCATATAACAATAAAACTACTTTAAACTACTTAATTAGTGCATCTATTTGAATGGGTTATACATACTAGTTGCTTATCTTTCTACATCCTTTTATCGCTCATTAGTTATATCTTGATCTGATGAGTTTAAAACCCCCATAATTACTAACTTTAAATCATATATTTAACTTCACTTTTAGTTTATTTTGAGCAGTAGCGCTGTAACTTTTTATCACTTTCTACCCAAAACCCTAAATTTGACTACATATTCCCTTACTCATATAATTTTCCCATTCATCTCAATAGAAGGTTACTTACTTGTGTAGGATCATGGATATATGCTTATTTCTTGATTTGAGACCTCAATTGGATACTCAATTAATCACTTGAGCCACTTTGGTTTTCCCTTCTTCTTTCTTGGTATAACATAGAAACATACACACTCTTATGAATAATGAGAAGTCTGTAGAATTTATCCAGGGAATTAGGCATATACTAGTTGGCACACTTTGGACATTAGCACAACTAGGTCCCTAAAGTCTTATTTCTGTTATTAGCCACATTTAACTTATATGTAACTCATTTACCAGTTGACAACTTTTTTTTTCTCTGTCCCTTTAAGTCTATTTTATTCATGTTGTGACAACACATTATCGTTTTCCTAAACCCATTATTAATAAATAAATGGTCTGACTTAACTGATACGCCGTATCCATACCCATGGATACGCCGTATTCATGCTAGACTTCTAATACTCCGTATTCGTTAACCTCGATATGCCATATCTACTTCCTATATCAATACGCCGTATTCAACCTTATCCAATATGGCGTATTGGTCCTGACAGATCAGTACTTAAAACTCTTGGTACATTCCAAACTAGTAAATTCATAGCCAACTTACCTAATGGCCTTTTCGTAATAAATATTAAAAATGGTTTTGGGGTGTTACACTTTTGCATCGATTTTCTTTCTATCCCAAATCAGTTTATACATCTCCCGCATATTCTAAAAACCTTTGATCGTTTAATAATAAGCATTTGTTTCTAAGTGATTCAAGCTTATTCCTCCAAGTGCAAGAGAAGAATACTTATAATCGTCAAGATACAAAGTATTATAGTTTAGGTTATGTTTACGTAACGTAGTTACGATTGTGTTGTATGTTGTAATTCATTCATATCTCTTGTGATCATGTATAAAAGTTAGATCGGGTTGATCGTGATAGTATTTAGGTGAGGTTGATACTTGTAAGGGTGGCTAGTATTTTAGGCCTTTAAATACAAGTGTATGGTAGATCGGTTCTAGCTAAAATTAGAACTCGATATCTAGCTTAGTGTCGGAAAGCATTATAAGCGACGTAGTGGTTTGTTATGTTAGGCCATAAACATAACGGGTTCGGTTGTACCCGAAGAAGAACTCGACATCTAGCTTAGTGTCAAAAAATAATGTAAGCAACATTGTAAGGTTTTCTCCGCCGAGAAGGGAGCTTGTTGACTAGTGAAGTAACTTTCGAGTTGTACTCGGGGAGTGAAGTAGGCGAAGAGGAGCTTCGTGACAGAACCACTATAAATCATCATGTCCGGTTTGCACTTTCTTTTACCTTTCGTTTTACATCTTTATTTACCTTATCGCCTTACATTTATATTTGCATTAGATCTATATGTGTATTGATTGTTGCTTATATTGTTTGGATGATGATTGTATCATGGATAGAAGTTAATATTGTGATTGTGTTTATATTGCTATGATATGTTCTAATAGATATAGATGTATTATTCACACTTCTCATATTACGTTTAACTTGATCGATAATTTGATACAAAACGTTTTAAGTTTTTAATGGAAACGTGTTCATCCCCCTACGATTTCCACAATTGGTATCAGAGTCAGGTCACTCTAATTTTCAAAACAAATGGTTTTAAAAATAGAGTACGATCCATGTATCAAATTACCCATTAAGGGGGATTAAATATGAAAAAAAATTTGTTGCTTGACTTGTAGTAGTTTTGTTATTAAATATACTTGGTATACTAGCTTGAAGTAAAAACAATTTTATACAAAAAAATGGTGAATCTGTTTGTCAGGTGCCTGCCCCCTTATTGTTTGGTCGGCCCCCTTATCTCCTGGCCGGCCTCCTTTTTAATCAGGGGGCCACCTGTTTGATTCGGCACATTTTCATAAACTTTGAAAATTCATATAAAATCATTCGTAAGTCCGTAGAAGTTGTGTCATCCGCCATTTCAAAGATAATTGAGTCTACTTTCATATAAAAGTACTTTCAAGTATTGAAAATAAACCTAAGTCAGTCAGAAATATAAAATACTAGTTATTGTCCAAAATGTTGAGTTTCGTTTTAACATAAAACTTGTATTTTATCTTTTCCTTTCGTGTCGGACATTTCTAGTCGCTATATCTTTGAAAAATGGTATAATTA
Organism: Tanacetum coccineum; assembly: GCA_026074375.1. Classification (NCBI taxonomy): domain Eukaryota; kingdom Viridiplantae; phylum Streptophyta; class Magnoliopsida; order Asterales; family Asteraceae; genus Tanacetum; species Tanacetum coccineum. The sequence goes on from BQNB010080448.1 coordinate 17,983, forward strand.
ACTTTTCAAAAATATTAAACTTGGTTATTTTTTTAAATGGGGAGAAAACTAATTAGTTTTCAAACAAAATCGAGCTAAGTATACATTGTTGTATCTAATACACAAAACAACGACAAGTACCTTTGTGTGTTGTGCTATATGATTATTTCTTCTGTGTGGGTCCTAATATACTTAGTTAAATTATTATGTGCTTGTTTCATTGTGTAGTTAAGATATCTAGAAACATATGTGTAATATGTGTCTTATTAGTTGTTCGTTATTAGTACTCATGATAATGCACTAGTAAAGCTTATGCTATATTTCTTGCATATGTGCCATGTATACTATTCATTTGTAGCTAGTTTTCGGATTATGCCTAACTAGAACTTATGCTAGATTTCTTGCATTAAAATGGCGAAATTTTTGCTATATTTCTTGTACTAAGTTGCGAACTTGTTTTTGCAATTCCTATAGGCATAGATCACTCAAATTTACAAATGTTACATAAACATCTTTTAAATCTTTTCGAGTATGGTAGTATACTTAGGAAAAGAATTCAATAAATTGTCAAGTATATTGGAAAATGTGTTAAAATTCGTCACCTAAATAATTCCATCGTTTCAATTTATTTCTAACAACACATTTAAATATTTTCAACAACTTACCTTGTTTGAACTTAGGTTGTTTAAACAAGAGAAAATGGATCATTTTAATATAATAGTATTTAAGTAAAAGAAAATGTATTTTCAAACTTTGCGTGTGTTTGCATTGATCCAACATACACACAGATAATTCTCTTATATAAGCGTTTTACAAGAGTTGTGTATAATAATGAATTGTCAAAAACTATGCACATTTCCGTAATAATAAATAGTTTTTCGCACAAACAAAATATATGACAATCTTAAAGTAATAAGTTAACTTGTCATTATTCATTAATCTCACACTCGCGACTTGTCTTAGGATTGATGGAACACATTATTAAAATATTTATTTGTTTTCTTTTAAATGAGTATTCGTGAGGGTCAAGAAAGATTTCGAATATATATCGACTCATTTTCAAATTATGGTTGATATCTTTATCAAACCTAATTGACAAGTTTTTTGAATATGGACATGAAATCGGATTCTTATTTGTTTAGTTTCAAGACTATATCAATATATAACAAAAGATATTATCTTGGATCTACATACTCAATCACACTCGATTGATATAAAAATAATTACATCCTTTCTGGATAAAAAGAATATACATCGGATCATAACTCACACTTGTGTTGATGATATCATATTGAGTCTACTTGTCCAATGGTCGTGTTCCAAATATTTGTCTAATATGTTTAATACATGCATAAAATACACAATGAATTAAGATTGACGACTTGGATGTTTCGTCTGAAATATTCAAGAAAATTACATTGCAATGCAATTGGTAAATGTGTCATTTCCAAAAAACCAAACACGAGCAAACAAACAACATATGTAAACTTTGCTCATACAACTTAAAAGCACCACTCAAAGCTCAAATTCACAATTGGCTAAATTCTAAATTAAGAATAATACTCTTATTCATTCACATAGGATAACATGATGTTTGGGAAATATTATGTCTAAAGAATTCACGCACTTATCGTGTTAAACAATTGATAGAGGATAATATATATCCTATGCATTTTGTTTTCTTTGTAGCATGAATGGTTGTGTTATACGATAATACACTACATATTCTTTGCAAAATGTAAACTATTAGAATTGAAAGTAACCTACCACAATATGTGTTAATGCATAAACAAGTAAAATTCAATTATTCAAATACTTGTTTAATTAGGCTATATAGCATTCATAAGAATAGTAATTTTAAAATGTCTCATTAAACAAGTAGTAACTAGGATTTTATCAAACATTCCTAGATTCATGGCATCTCACATATGTTTTTTTGAAGTTTCAAGATGATAACTTATTCCTATGTGATACGAGTATATGCCTTTGTGATTCTCTTAATGATCAACGATTGTTTGCTTGGGTATTGAATGCATGTTTATTATAAAGGTTTTTGTCTTTAAACAATTTTGATTTACTATTTCTTAAGTTTATCTAGATAATACATGCTCCTACATGCTAAATGCTAAATGTTAACATGTATTACATTATGTTTGCTTTTAAAGTAATTTTTTATGTGTCGTTTTACATGACTTGCATGTTAATTGTGCACCTACACTATGTCGCTTTGATGCATAATGAATTAGGTATGCCTATCACGATATACTTTTAGATGTCTTATAGTATTACACATTAATATCTATAGTTATTGTGTTGATGCATGTTTAAATAGTCTCACATGCTTAAATCAACGTGTCTTATGCATCTAGGTATATATTTCCTAACATTAGAATTGATACCCTTATTACACGCGACCTTTAGTGTCATAATCTAATAGGTCATAATAGTCTCAAAATTGTCTTAAATCTCCTAGAGTCTCCATGCACACACTTCCTTATTCATCATCTTGTTTCTGTAACACCCCCAAAATACAATACGCAGCGGAATACAACCTTTGGGGTGCTACTTCATAATACATGCACACGAGCCCCAGTAAACGTTCAATGATACGTTTATAAAACAAAATTGTATTTTATTTATGTGAAGAACATCAGAGTTATAAGTTCCCAACTAACTTAAAAACTTCATTTCAAACAGTCATGCCACGACTTCTTTTCAAAAACATCCTTTTGTTTAAATAAACAAAACATTTCACCGTGACACAGTCTTTGATATCCGCGTTCCGTTCCATCCAAGCCATCAATAGCACAAATACCTGAGATACATGCTTAAAACGTCAACAAAACGTTGAGTGAATTCATAGAGTTTACAAACAACAATCAGAACGCATGTTTGGTTCCACCAACACTATAACATTGCTTGCAAGGCAAGTTATATCATGATTCCCATCACATGAGCCCGTGTACCGAACCTTAACACATTTATCATGATAGACAAATAGGTGACCGGGTAGTATGCCACTACCCCTTTCTCAATACAAAATGTCCGTTACAGGGTGCTCACCGTCGGATTCATACCCCGGACAGGGTTGACAAACCCAATAGATCTATTTAATGCATTTAGCGTTTACCTCCTCGGTAATTAACGAGTACACAGTTAAAGGCATAAACTCATAGCATGGAATCATATCACATATCAAAACACATTGTGTTCACTTTTCAAAACAAGCATGTATCCCCCTCGCGGGTTTTAAAACATTTAAAACAGTTCAAAAACGAGGCTATGAACTCACCTTGATCTAAGCCGAAGATCAAAATAACCGAAACAATCCAAAGACGGCTCGACAACGAACCCAACCACGACCTATAATTTATGTCGCTCGATTACTACACAATATAGTACGATCGAATAGTGCGTACATCGCAACTATTAAAACGATGTAAATATACATACACATGTGATGAGAAATCCACTTGCGCGTCCTAGATCCTAAATCCCACATAATTGAGTTATGATCACTCTTTTACTCACATGCTTCAACACTTTATCGAAAACTTTCTATTATCGGAAACTTTCTATTTTTAGAAAGTTGCTATTTTCGAAAAGTTACCATTTTATATTTATAATAATATTTATTTATCACATCAAACTTTCTACGCTCAAATTGGTTATCATTTACTCGTATCGGAATTATATCCGAATATTATAAAAGTTACTATTTTTAGAATCATCTCCGTTCGTAACATTCGTAAAGTCTAAAATGTTATACTCGTAATAATATTAGCGTTTATTATTTATATAAACATCCAACAAGTCTTGTGTCAACCCATTGACTTTCAAAACTCAATGTGGAACTTTATTTAACTTTTACCTTTCATATATATATTTTACTAAGTCTGGCCCGACCAAAACGACCCATTATATCACATTTTCACGACTCGGACTCTAAAGAGATTTAATGCAAAACGACGTTCCGGGAAACTTTTTTAGTTTTAGCCGAGATCTGGAACTCGAAGGAAATGACCAAAATGCCCCTGCAAGTTTCTGCTGGAACTTGTTACATTTTTAATTATAGTGCAGAATTTGACTTTCAGTTTTGACTCATTATTACGCGATTTTAAAACTAACAAGCCTCGCGGCAAAGTAAAATGACATTGTGAACAACTTCGTGTTTTGCCGGAAGGCTGAAACGGACTCGAAAGAGCTCAAAACGGACGTTTTTGAATCTGTCAGCATATAATATATTTCACAAGTGACTTTATTTTCTACTTAAAGTGTATATCTCGATTTCGCTCTAGACTCTTCGTTATTAGGAGTTAGAAGCTTCATTTTATATCAAAAACGATTGTCTAAGTGAGCTCTATCATATTTTTCAAACAAAAATCAAATTTTACAAAATCTCGTGTTTCATTTTCCGTGCCAAAGTTTATGCCCAGAATATATACCTTATAAAACACGACAAAATTCATTTTTGACCTAAAAATTCAATCACAACACATCTAAAATGGCCTATAATCAATATTCAACTCGCTCAATCAAATAATAACAAAATCTAACTAGACGACGCAAGATCCATCGAATTTCATCACATGCAACAAGCGATAACAAATCGAATCACGAAAACAATTATTAAACTAGTAAGTAAAATACTTACAATGCTATATAAAGCAAGATTGGACTCGATCAAAACTCGTCTCGTCCCTTTTGACCTTAGTTGTGACTTCGGACCAAACCAAAACCAAAAACCGAACATTTTTCCGATTAACCAAGCTTGCTACCATGTTTTATTTACCATAAAAACCATTACTTCCAACCCATTTCGACCAAACTCGGCCCGAATCCAAACTCCCTGAAAACTTATTGCATGTCGTGTTTCTTTAGTGGGATATGTAGGTCTTGATACAAGGATTAAGAAAATATATTTGGATTGTATTGCATGTAGAAAAATCGACGGATTTGGGTGGGTTGAAGCTTTGGCCGGTCGTGGATGGCTAGGGGAGAAACAAGGTGTAGATCCCAATCTAATAGATCTTTCTAGCCTTGTTAAAGGGTTGCAGTTAATATGAATAAGTTCACACTAACCACAAGAGAAACAATGATTAAGAACACTATAAGTTATGCGGAATCTAACTTATAATGCTAAGAAGAACAATGACAAATGATAACTAAACTTTTATATTGATAACTAACTATGAGATTGACAATGAACTGCTTACCCTAACTATGCCGTAAGGTTCTTTTTATACACCAAGGAAACCCTAATATTGGCTTACAAAACACATAAAAGATCATGCATATCTTTTCCTAACATAACTCATGCATATCTTATAAACGGTACTAACTATTTTATACTAACGGTACTAACTATGTCGACCATACTAACACTTTGTACTGTCGGTACAAAACATAACTAACGGTACTAACTTTACAACTGGCGGTACTAACTTAGGAATACATAATTCCTAACAATCTTCCCCTAAACATGATTGTTGAACTTGTTTAACTTCATGTTTCTTTGATGTAAACATCTTGAACTTCATGGAGGATGTATTCAAACACTCTACCAAATCTTGATCTGATCTCTAAGTTTCTTTGACATCTTCAGCTATCTTTCTGCAACATTTCTTTTCAGCAACACAACAACATCCAACTAAGTTGGCTTTGTAGTTTTTGGATACTACCAGCCCTTAAATCGGTTTTTGATATTCCTTGTAACCAGTAGCCGTTTGCTCTTTGGGATAGCCAACTCTTTGTTGCAGAAATTGGGGGTTGGAGTTAATTTCATACCAGTTTTTGTTAAAATGTCTCAACCATCAACGGGTTTTGATATCGTCTTTACCAAAAAGTTTGCTTTTTGGACTAGACAATGTGCTTCATTCGATACATGGTGCATGATAAACCATATAGTTTTTACAAATACACTATCAGCTATCAACAGATTTGTGTCAGTCTTTACCAGGGAACTGTTTGATCTCTGGACTAGCCAAACTCTTTTTCTAGAAAGAAAGGTGTGTTGTAAAACCTATAATTTTTTTGGTAAATTATCAACCATAAAATAGATTTGGAGTCTTTACCAACAAGCTTGTTTTACTTATGGACTAGACTAGTTCTTATGCTTTGTTTGGCATGGTGAATGTTGACCATTGTTGTGTGGTGGTTAGCCAACACCCAAACCCTTCTCATTTCCTTTCACAGTATCACTCTTCATTAAGCTGTTTCTTAATGAATTTTTCACAAAGTTAGAGCTAGACCATTCTTTCCTTTCAACTCAAATCCCAAAGTAGATTCTTTATAATAATTCCTTGGAGAGAGGATATCTTCTTTTAGCTAGCATATGGATGATTGTCCCATTTTTAAGCTCTAGAATATGAATTCTACAAGCTTCATATAATCTTCATTTGACAATCTCCTAATCTTGTTGATTGTTTCAGAAATCACTTTGATCATTTACTTCTGTTGAGGATTCCATCATGATCTTCAAATCTCCTTATAGAATCAACTCAATTCCCTCTAGTGTGATCTCTGAGTACTGCTTCATCACCAACTTATATAGATGAAATAAATCTTGCCTATCAAAAATGTGTAGTACCTCCAGTAAATAGTTTAATGCCCTGAAGTTCCCATTTGCTCTGTAGACAACCAGATAGTCCCCATCTGGTGATGAAACCTTGTTCAACCTAGCAATAAGAGATTTTGTCTCCATGACTTCACTATCTATAGTACTGTCCAACTCAACAATCCTTAGGCATCTTCTATGTTCATCATCACTATCAATCTCTGGCTGTGGTCTTGCCTTCTTCCTTGCAATCATCTTTATGTGACCACCCTTTCTTTTCTTGGTACCTTGCTCTGTCTCATCTTGCTTTGCATGTACCTTTGTTGTGTCATCTTTCTTGACAACTTCCTTCTTTTTATCATGATCAATGGCTCCTTCATTAATTTCCTTAATCCTCCTCTCATCTTTAATAGAGCCAACAGCAACAAAGCTATCATCAAACCTCTTTACCTTGTCATATAAAGCTTTTATTTCTTCAAAGCTTTTGGTCTTCAGATTAGCATGCTTCTTGTTCCCAACATGTTTTAGGTAAGTCATCATTTGGTTCCTGAGCTGATTCTTTGTAGGAGGTTTGTTTCTTCTAGCTTCAGATCTTTGTTGAGCAAAGAATCTTCTTTGTGTAGCAATGGTGTCATGTAGGAATCTAGCTCTCTCCTCTACTATGAACTGTTCTCTATCCTTTTCTTGAATCCTTAAAGCCAAAAGTTTGTCAGCTTTAATTCTTGCTTGAATAAAGTCATATTCATTTAAGAGTGCTGCCTTAGTGGCTTCTTCCTCAGCTAGTCTTTTTCTTTCTTCTTCTGCTTCCTACTCCTCTACTACCTTTCTAGCCACCTCTTCATCATGGGCTACCTGATCAATCTTCTTTTTAGCTTCAGTTACTTCTTCAGATTCAGTGTTAGATTCATCTTCCTCTTCTATAACTTTCTTTCCTTTGTCCTTAGGATTTATCTTTGAAAGAGGTCTCAAAGTCAGCACAGATCTTGTTGAGGTAGTCCTTGGCCTTTCATAATCTTTAACATTCTTGATCTCTACTCCTTTTTCTTTTTCCTTTGAAACTGCTTTTGCTTGGCTCATGTTTAAGAGAACCTAAGCAATTGTTTCATTATCTCCAAAAGTAGTAGGAATAGGAGTTGGAGTTGGAGGAGTTGCTGTTTGAGTATGAGGATTAGTACTTTCCTTAGGTTCAGCATCTTCTGGCTCAGCAGTACCTTCTTTATCCTTGTCAGTACTAAGTTTTGTACTGATGGTACTAACTTTAGGCTTGTCGGTACTAACTTTTTGCTTGTCAGTACCAACTTTGGCTTTAGTACTAACTCCATCTCTATTGTAAGCTTCAGTCTCCATATAGTTCAATCCATCAAAATCTCCATCAACATCTTCAAGATCATCAAATGTTGTATCTTTAGGCACAGATGGTTAAGCTTTGGCAGATTTCCTCCCCTATTTGGATACATCCTTACTTTTCTTGGAGGAATTCAGAGTCTTTTTCTTTTGCTGTTTCTTGATCATAACAGCCCTCTGCCAAGATTTGTGATGACGAATGAAGGGTCTGGTTTTCTTCTTTAATCTCCTTACTTGAGCCTTCAAGGTTTTGATCTATGCAGCTTGAGCTGTCACCTGTGTACATAAAGAGAGATATGATCATATACACCTTGGAGTGTCAATTCATCCTCAATCCTTGTTTGGGATCTATCATTAGATGATTGACCTCCTTGATTCCCACTAGAACTTTCTGGAATAGAATTAGGGGTAGGCACAGTAGGAGAAGGTCTAGGGGATGGTTCAGTTTGGGTTTCAAACTGAGCTTCAAGGAATAGGTATAGTGGGTGAAGGTCAGGTGATGTGTCAGACGAGAGCTCAACATGAGCTTTACTTGGTTGCTGGATGAGAGGTGTAGATTTGTGGCGTTCAATATTCAGTCTTTTTTCTGGAACCCTTCACCCTCACCTTCATTGTTGGTTGAACCAACATGCAACATAGTAGGAAACAATTGTGTCACTCTCTTAGAGAAGTGTTTGCCCTTCTTAACCATGAATGAGAAAACCTTAGAAGTGAGGGCAGGGACAGGGAAGTGATCTAAAGGCCCAGGTACCTTCTTAAGCTGTTTTCCTAAAAAGATTGAAATAAACCTAGGATGCATAACAAACTTTTTGGTTGCATCTAGGTGTCTTAGCATACCATCAAAAATTAACTTAGAGAAATTATACTTTTGATTAGTGGTTAAGCAAATCACAGCAATGGCAATATTAGTGGGAATTTGATCCCAAGAAGTACTTTTTGAACTTATGCAGTGATTCATGGTATGAAATAAAAATTTCCATTGGGGTGAAAATAGGGCTTTGTTAAATGTTAGAACAGTTAAATCCCCCTCATACCCCCATAAGCTGAATAGCATCAAATATGGCCTGATTAGTCAGAGAATCTATCCCATCAGCATCATAAAAAGAAGATCACTTCTTATGGATGCTTCTGAAATAGTTACAGGCTTGCCAGCTACTTTGGCATTAATATATCTAACATTATTGATTGTTTGGGACTTAGCAGACATCCAAAACTGTTCAATAAATGTAGTAGAGACTACTGGACTTACAGTGAGAGCATAGTGAATGGAGCTTCATGTAAGAAAATCAATAACCTCATGAAACTCTGCATTCCTTTTCATTTTCTCTAAGTAGGCGATCATATTATGTTTAGGGCACGATTTAAGAGCAGCCATAGTCGTAAAATTTGTGATCGTCGGTGAGTAAGAGATTAAGGTTTATTAGTTGAGAGCGATTGAGAGAGATCAAGTGAGTAAATTGTGCAATTAAGATGGGTTTATATAGGTTAAACAAACCTAAGAGCGAAGAAACCATTGTTAGTTACACTTTAGACCCTTGGCGGTATTTTCTCTAACGGCTCTTTGTCGGTACTAACTTTGCCCATCGGTATTAAAATTGCACTGTCGGTACTAACTTTTATCAAACTAAAATCCAACAAGTTTGGCAAGAAGAGTGCTTTAGTATCATCAAAATATCTCTCCAATAACCTGTTAGAACCCAAATAACTCCCTCAAAAGCATCATCATAATCAAAATCCTTCTGTGGCAGAATATTTCATACAAACTGTACAACAAGATAAATTGCCTCCCCTTAACTAATGCAGCCTATGGATTCTTCATCCCAATAGAAACAACCAAGAACATGAATCTGCTAACATCAAATGCCTTGGTCAAAAGATCAGCTACATTGTTATCTGTGTGAATTTTAGACACCTGTATCAACTGTTTCTCATAAGCATCCCTTATAAAGTGGTGTCTAATTTCTATGTGCTTGGTCTTGGAGTGAAAGACTAGGTTCTTGACAATGAAAATGGTGCTCTCATTGTCAATGTAAATCCTTGTTTTCATAAAGTTAAACCCATAGTTAAAGCATTTAGTTTTGAATCTACAAGACCTGTCCACAACAATTTGCAGCAGCAACATATTTAGCCTCAGTAGTTGAAGTATCCACAATTGTTTGCTTCTTGCATTGCCATGAAATTAACCTTTGACCAAGAAATTGACAACCTCCTATTGTGGATTTCCTGTCAAGGTTAGCACCACCATAGTCACTGTCTGAATAAGCTACCAAGTCAAAAGATGACTCTCTAGGATACCAAAGGCCTAGGTTTGGTTTACCTTTTAGGTACCTAAAGATCCTCTTCACAGCATGAAGGTGTGAAGTTTTGGGAGTAACTTGAAACTTGCTACAAGCACATACAACAAACATAATATATGGTCTAGAAGCAGTCAAGTACATTAAGGATCCAATCATAGACCTATAAAGATGCACATCCACATTTGCTGCTTCCTCATCTTTAACCAATGGCTTATGAGTCTCAACGGGAGTACTAGCATGCTTCACACTCATAAAGTCAAACTTCTTTAGGATTTTAGCAACATATTTATCCTAACTTATAAAAATATCATCTTTTCTCTGTTTTACCTGTAATCCAAGAAAGAAGGTGAGTTCTCCTATGAAACTCATTTGAAATCTATTCTTCATCAATGCCTCAAACTCATCACACCAAGACTTCCTTGTATAACCAAAAATAATATCATCTACATAGACTTGTACTAGCATGATATCCTTCTTGTCCTTCTTGATAAAGAGAGTCTTGTCAATCGCTCCTCTTCTGTATCTACTTTGTTCCAAGAAAGTAGATAAGGCGGCATACCAAGCTCTAGGAGCTTGATGTAGCCCATATAAAGCCTTGACAACTTTGTAGACCTTTTTAGGATGCTTATGATCTACAAAGCCTGTAGGTTGAGACACATAAACTTCCTCATCAATTGTGCCATACAGAAAGGCACTCTTCACATCCATCTGATAGACTATGAATCCCATATAAGAAGTAAAGGCCAAAAAGATCTTGATGGCTTCAATCCTGGCCACATGAGCAAAAACCTCATCATAGTCTATTCCTTCCTCCTGTCTATATCCCAAGGCAACTAACCTTGCCTTATTTATAACTACAACTCCTCTTTTATCCTTCTTATTCATGTAGACCCACTTAGTCCCAATTGCTCTTTTACCCTTAGGCAAATCTACAAGTACCCATACCTTCTGAAGTTTGAACTGCAACAATTCTTCTTGCATAGCATCAACCCAACTTTCTTCTTGAAGAGCTTCATAGATCTTCTTAGGTTCAATTTGAGATAAGAGCAGGCAAACAAGCAGTGCTGGAAGTCCTTGTGATTATTTCTTTGCTGCTTTTGAATATAGCTCACAAGGGCATGTGCTAAACCTTTCTTTACTTTGCTTCTTGTTTGAACTGCTGATTTTGGATCTCCAAGAATCTTAGAAGTATGATGAATAGAGTGTATCCTTGTTTTGACAATAGGACTTTCATCAATAAAGGTTTCCAGGTTGTTGAAGTCAGTCACTACACCCTCATCATCATAAGATGCATTTGAAAAGATTCCATGGCTTGAATTTTCATAAATATCCTCAAGAGCAGGTATTTGTAAATCATCTTGATCATCATAAGTATCCAGGACTCTTGAAGGACTTGCAGTACTAACTGGTGTGCTAGCAGTACTAACAGTTGTGTTGTCAGTACTAACATTTTTAGTACCGTTGACACTTGCATCTCCTTTTTGATGAAGCAAATCATTTGCATCTTGAGAAACTTCCTGTCTAAGAGCTTTAGCAGTAACATAAGCTTCATTTTCTTGTTTCTTAAGCCTTTCAAGCTCCTGAAGAAAGGCTTGTGCTGTCTCATTAACTGGCTTCTCTTTGGACTTCAAGCAAGTCTCTTTCTTGAACTTGTCATCTCCATTCTTTGTTTCTGAGCTCTTGATAGTTGAAGTATAGGAAGACCATGATGGTAGGACATAATATTCTTGAACAGATTCTTCTTCTAAGTCAGAACTTCCTGCATCAGTAT
>BQNB010080449.1:0-29929 GCA_026074375.1 Tanacetum coccineum
AACTTTATGTTTTGAAATGTATTTTGGGACCTTCGTTTGTAAAAACTCTGATGAATAATGAATGATAACTTATCTTTTAAAAATGTCTCTTTTGTCAAATATCGGGGTGTTACAGATTGGTATTTCATCATTGAGGATTGTTCTTGCTCGCGTTAGGGTTTCTACTCTAGAAATGATCATTGAGGATATCTAGGTTCGTCACCGATCAAATATGAAGAATCTTCGGGACAAGATTCGTGAGCTCAAGAATCACAAGGGAGGACCACTAGACTACTAGACTAGATCCTTATCAGTTACAGCTTTTAGTTAGAATCCAACCACTAGATGTGTGGCATAAATAATGACACTTGTCAAATTTTGATTATGTAAAATATGTAATACAAGTTGTTTATGACTTAATACATCGGTGATTCCATTATATACTTCGTTGTTTATGATACTGATTTATGTATGTCATGGTTGTCCATCCTATATTCTGTAATACGACGATTCATATATTTATCCGGGATTACCATGGTTCTCTTACCATTCGGTCTTCTCAAACCTTTATACCTAAGTATCATGGATACGATCAATAATCAAGACATTGAGCATAAAAATTTTGGAATCTAAGACTTCCAAATAAGAATGATACGTCTAATAAATTCAATATCACTAAGTATGAAAATTTTGATTTTTATACAATGACTTGTGACATGACTATCATTATATGAATTCTTATTCTGTGTTGTCTTGTAAATGTTGATGGAATGGCTCCTAAAAGGACACTAACATCTGCAACACCAACCCTATCTCAGACTGCCATTAGAAAACTAGTTGCTGATAGTGTTTCTGCAGCTTTGGAAGCACACGCTGCTACCATGAAAAATGCTGATAATACCAATAGGAACACCGGACCAAGAGAAGCTCCTGTAGCAAGAAAATGTAGCTACAAAGAGTTTATGAGCTGTCAACCTTTCAATTTCAAAGGTACGGAAGGCGCTGTTGGCCTCATCCGCTGGTTTGAACAAACTGAATCAGTATTTCTCTGCAGTAACTATACTGAGGACTGCAAAGTGAAATTTGCTACTGGTACTCTAACTGAAGAAGCTTTATCAAGGTGGAATTCATTCGCCCAGCCTATTAGAATAGAGGAAGCCTACAAGATCACTTGGTTCGAATTTAAAATGCTCTTAATAAAGAAGTATTGCCCCCGAACTGAAGTCAAGAAAAAGGAAGATGAATTTCACAACCTAACTGTAAAAGGGCATGATCTCAAGACTTACATTAGAAGATTCTAGGAATTGGCAGTCTTATGCCCAACTATGGTGCCAAATTATAAGAAACTCATGGAAGTCTTCATTGGGGGATTACCCAGAAGTATTGAAGGAAATATTACCGCTTCAAAGCCTTAAACTTTGGAAGAAGCCATTACTATAACTCAGAGGTTAATGGATCAAGTAACAAAGCACAATTCTGTACAAGGAACCAATGATCACAAACGAAAGTTTGATGATTAAAGAACCTTCACCAACAACAACTATCAAAACAACCGTAACAACAATAGCAACCGCAATAATGATTACCAACAACAACAGAATAGAAGGCAAGAAACTGTCAGGGCTTATGCTGCCGCCCCAACTAAAAATAGTAGGTATACTGGAAGCCTTCCCCTGCATAAGAAATTTACCCTGCATCACACATGACTTTGCACTGTTAAGTGTCAGACTTGTAACAAGGTGGGTCATTTGACCAGGAACTGCAAAAATAAAGGGCCAGCCACTAGAAGTAACTTGCAACCAGTGTTAGTAGCTTGTCATGCCTGTGGAGAAAAAGGGCATTACAGAAACCAGTGCCCAAAGGCAAACAACAGTGCCCATGGAAGAGCATACTTGCTGAGGGACAAGAACGCTCACCAAGACCCAAACGTAGTCACGGGTACATTCCTTCTAAACCAACATCTAGCTAGAGTATTATTTGATTTAGAAGCCGATAAAAGTTTTGTATCCATATCTCTTGCTTCTAAGCTTAATATCCCACCAATTACACTAGATACTACTTACGACATTAATATGGTCGATGGAAACCTAGTAGGCACTATTACTGTTATCTAGGGTTGCACCCTGATCTTGCTAAACCAACCTTTCGAAATTGATCTCATGCCAATTAAACTCGATAGTTTCGATGTTGTCATTGGTATGGATTGGTTATCCAAGTATCATGCTAGAATTATCTGTGATGAGAACGTCGTCCACATCCCAATCGATGGTGAAACTTTAATCATCCGAGGTGATCAAAGTAAAACCCGACTAAGCCTCATATCCTGTATAAAAACCGAAAGGTATATATCCAGGGGATGTCAAGTTTTCATAGTCCAAGTAATGGAAAAGAAGTCAGACAATAAACGACTGGAAGACATACCAGTAGTCAGAGAATTTCCAAAAGTTTTTCTTGAAGATCTACCTTGCCTACCCCAGTTCGTCAAGTAGAATTCAAAATTGACGTAATTTCAGGAGCAGCACTAGTAGCCCGAGCACCTTACAAATTAGCTTCTTAAAAAATGTAGGAACTATCAAACCAACTACAAGAGTTGACATACTAAGGTTTTATCCGACCAAGTACTTCGCCTTGGGGAGCTCCTGTCTTATTTGTTAAAAAAATACGGATCTTTCAGAATGTGTATCGATTACCGGGAGTTGAATAAACTTACTATAAAGAATCATTACCCATTACCCAGGATCGGTGACTTATTTGACCAACTTCAAGGTTCGAGTGTTTACTCAAAAATCGACTTAAGATCAGGTTATCATCAACTGAGAGTAAGGGATGAAGATTGGTATGTGCCTAAATACACATACCTTTAACATTTAAAACCGAACTTAAATGACCCAAAAGTGTACCAAAAATACATTGTATTTGTATGTTTTTACTTATATTGTGCAGGAAACGGATATCCGACAAAATGACTAAAAATAAAGCAAAAACGGACAAAACCGAGGACGGAATGGAAGAGCATGAAAAAATCAAAGTTAACTGAAGTCAAAGTCAAAGTTAAAACCGAAGCCGTAAACGAAGTAATACTTAATGGGCCCACCCGCAACCATCTAATGGGCCAGGTTAGCCCATTAAGTCATTTGTTATCAAGACTTAGAAGCAAAAGGCCTAATTCCTTTTTGAAATCCTACGGCCCATTCCTAAGCCCAATCCCCCTTTAACATCCTAGCCCATAACTGTGACAACCATGGCTTGAGCAGGTTGGTCAAACTGTAGTGTTGACCTAAATATCTGTTCTATAAGTATGAGTTAGGTGTTATATGTGTTTATATGTGTTTGTGTGGGATATGTGAGATTGCGTAATCAATCCATTGAGCGTGACCGTCTCATTGGGATTGGATTTGTGTTGGATTTTGTGGAACTCATTTCGTTCACTTTTAGTGACAAGGATGATTTTGGTAATTGAAGCAGTTTCGCGTTAATTGTGTAAGTAATTATACGTATATCGAATTTATGTGTTGTAATATTATAAGAATTAGGTTTTAGTAGTTAGAATAAGGAAGAAATGAAATTTCTATTTTTGGAATGTTAGGTTTAATAAAAATGAAAAGTTATTTATTTTTAAAAGTCTAGTAAATTACGTTTACGCAAAAAGGTATGCTCAAATAAGCTTAGGTTTTTATAAAAACTTAAGGTAAAGCAAATAATTAAGTAATTAATAAATAAATAAAAAAATTTTATATACATGAATAGTAAAAAACGAATTTAAGAGGAAAAAGAAAGAAAAAAAGAATTTTAAAAGGAAACAAATACTAATTAGATCTTATCTATAATTAATTGGGGGCCTATAAATATAAAATAAAATCCCAAAGCCCTCCCCTCTTGGTATGACCGGTCGAACAAGAGAGAAAAAAGGAATAAAAAATTAGGGTTTTTGCTTTTGTGAAGAAATCAAGCTTTAAGGTAAGTTTTAATTAATTCTTGTTAGTTATTATTCTTTAATTATGTAATAATTAATATGTGGGAATAGATTAAGGAACATTAAAATCTGTAAATAAATGTATGTTTACTCATATAAAAGTGATTAGGGTGTTTAAATTAGAAGTTATGGATGTAATTGGTTTAGACTTAAATTCGAGTTAGAATTTTATTTAAGATTGGGGCAAGAATTAGGGCTGTTTGTTCGATACCATTATCTCAAATGGTAAAAGATTTTATCATTTTCCGGGCCTATAAACATAGCTTCAGAGAGTCTGTTTTCAGAACATTTCTGGCCACGAAGGTTTATGAGGTGGGAAGTCATTCAAACGTTGGTTGCAAGAAAAGTTGTCAAAACAATAAATACGGGTCAGATTTGGGTCTGATTTAGGGGAATAAAACCCCTACTTAAAATTCGAATTAGGATTAACCCTTTTTAGCCTTTGATTTGGGTCAGATTTGGGTCTGATTTAGGGGAATAAAACCCCTACTCAAGTTCTATGGTGGTCATTAAATTCCATAAATTTTTAGCCTTTGATTTGCGAGTCTAAAGTAGGTTTTTTAGGTAGAAACTTTCTAGTATGTGGGCAATTAGATCCGAATTAACTGTTTTGAATAATTTGATTTTCTTAGGAAGTACTTGTGGCATGTAAATGCTCTTGAAATCCTGAGTAGTTAATATACTCATAAATAAAATAGGTGATTTTTGGTGGTATGAATATGGAGGCCAGTATAGAGGTATTGAAGTACGATTATCACGTTAAAATTCTGCAGTTTTGAACAATATGTGACTAACTAGTGAAACTTGTTAATGAAGTGGTTAAAGTTAGGTATGGTGTCAGGGTGACCCATGAGGGTAATTAATCATCTTAGACATCCATCATATGATTTTTATATGTGCATTAAGATTTTGCTAATATCTGTAACACGAGTTATATTTTTGTTTAGATTTGTGCTAGTTGTTGGAAGCTATTTGAGTTGAATCTTTTGGAAGCTAAGCAAATGTATTTTCATAGCCCTTTTTCTCATTTATTTTAGGTGAGAATTGATCTGACGTTGTCAGTTCCAAATTGTTTTTTAAGCTTGCTTTAGTTATGCGTATTGGATCGGATGAGTACGCCTACTCAGTGTTGTGATATGGGATCGGATGAGTATGCCTACTCAGTGTTGTGATATGGGATCGGATGAGTACGCCTACTCAGTGTTGTGATATGGGATCGGATAGGTACGTCTACTCAGTGTTGTGATATGGGATCGGAATAGTACGCCTAACCCAGTATATATATTTTGGTATTTGGATCTCAATAGGCAAAATGAGTTTGACGGTGGTAAACAGCATGAGCTAGATATGAGGCCCATGTAGCGCCACATTGAATTGATAAAGATTGTCGGATCGTGGGCCGTTCCGTCCCGTTTGTTGTTAATTTGTTTTTCATAATTGTTTTTGGTAATTCAGCAACTAAATTAATAAAGTTTATTTTTGATATTGTTGTAGTTCCTAAACCTATTAAACTCCACAAGCTTTATGTTGACGTTTTAAGCATCATTTTCAGGTGAGCTTAATGGTGCTAAGATAGAGCGAAGTTGCTATAAGAGACCGTAGGATGCTTGGAGTTATTTATGCTTTCTGTTTGAATAATTGCATTTGCATGAATTGTTTGGATTATGTTTTGCATGTCATTTATTAACGAGACCTCTTTCTCATTAATAAAGACACCGTTAGGTTTTGGGTATTGTTATGACACTTTGTGTCTTTACTTTACTTTAGTTTTCATTTTAGTATTCTCTATATAGACACCATGTGTTGTGATGATATCCATTCTTGTTTACGCTTCGCGTTTCTGCCTTGGCGGAGTGTGACAAATTGGTATCAGAGCCTATGGTTATAGAGAACTAGGTGATTGAGCCTAGACTATAGCTTAAGGGTCCCTCATATAGTTGCATTTTAGGGCATAAGTGTTTGTGTACGTATATACCGTATGTTCCCGCTACCTAAAAGCTTTAAAATTCTTTCTATTTTGAATTACTACTATATAATATTGAAATATAATACTTTTTCATATGGGACATGCTAATTAGTATAATACCCCTTTGTTTATTGTTTTTAGTCCATGTTCCCTACCCCTTAGGAGATATCGTTGGGAGAATGTTTACCTCACTGGACTCGTGAAGTTGGGTGACTTAAGAGAGAGACAAAGTCCAAACCCAAGCGAGGCCATCATAAGTTTAATTTTGTTTTCCTACCTCGATGATTGCATAATCGAGGATTGAATTTTATATTTTGGGTCACGATTGACTTCTTTTTCGTTGTTGATTGGATTTTATGGTGTCGTAGATGGATTATCATGTATTGAGTTATATTAGGATTATATTAAGTTCAATGTGGTAGATGTGTGTTACCATGAGATGTGTGGTCTTGGACGTAAGTACCCGATGAAAAAGGTGCAATTATAATTATGGTCGTGAACATAATTATAAAGGCAACACATACGTAGACTTGTGACTTTGATTGCATTGATCATTGTTGCTTGTATATATTATGTAAGGATGTAAGTCTGGATAGTTGTGTAATGGAAGTGTATAATGTGAGTGAGAATCCAAGTAGAGGATGGTTGTGTGGTTTAGAGAATCCTCCTAACCAATTAGCAATTAAATTAGATTGGGTTTGAGTAATTGTAAGTTCCCTTTCATCTATCGTTTGCGGATACATCGATACCTGTTGGTATTGTCCCGTCGTGATTCTTAAGTCAGGTTCGGTTAGCTTCATTGTTCATGAGATAACCAACAGCCCGTGTAGGTATTCTAGGGGATCATCATAGAACTGGTTTCTATATTTAGTTTCTTCGTTCGGCGTTTTGATTGTTTTCCTTTGTCTAAAGGTGACGATACTTTTTGGTTTGGTTCTAAGACCGTTGGTATGGATAAAGAATTATTCTCTTACCCTAATTGGAGGATATGTTTTAAGTTGAGTTGTAGAGATAGTAAGTTTCCCTTCTATCTAGTATTTGTGGATACCTAGTATTGCTATTATAGAGGTTGCTCGTTTGCTCGGTCGTTTGTTCGAATTTCGTAAGTCTAAGCTTAGCATCCCTTCATCGTACTTTGTTAGTGAGGAAACCTGATTTTTTTTCGTATTCGACGTCTCGATGTATAATGGTTTTTCCGAAATCTGTCTTTCGATTATAGGCTCGGATTTCGTTAGTTCTTTCGTTGCATTGAATACACTTTGAGTATCAAACGGGTTTTCCCTTATAAGCGCTAATTGTTTCCTAACATATTAGTGTGGATTAGTACTCCCTTGGTTGTATATCCCTTGGTTTTCGTACCGATGGCGAAGTGTTAGTGTCGATGCTTTTAGGTTTGCTCTCTTGAGCGTTATTCTGATAAGACCTTACGTTTTTTTTTTTTGGGGTACGTAAACGTCTTACATTAGTTTTTCTCGTTACTAGTTATGTTTTGATTTTTTTTAGTAATGGTTCTGTATTTTCTTTCGTTTTCAAACAATAGAATTGTGTTAGAGTCTGTACGGTGTTTTACAATTCCTTTTGGTATTATGGTGTCTTTTGTTTAAGTAACATATTTTATAATTGACGTCAAATCATAAAAACCCTTTGGGAGTATTGTGTTGGTGTTTGGAGAAAACTGTGTATAAAATAATCTTTGTAAATAGATTTTATTTTATTATGAAAAGCTGGTTTAAAGTGATTCATAGTGGTAAGGTACGATACACCATTAGATAACCATCTCTAGATTTTTATGACAACAAGAAATGAATTTTCAAAGAATACATTTAAACAATCTCATTGTTATTTAAAATGATTTTTATACTTAAAGTGACTTGCTTAATTTAAATCGATTTTATAAAAACATTATTTAATGTGGTCTTTCGAGTGAAGTCGATAATTGGTATAAGAATTTCCGTCTTTAGTATTGATTTTTTTTATTATGTGTTCATTTGTCGTGGTATTATTCGTTGGGGGTGTTTCTAGCAATCGTTTGAGCGTTGGTATTCCGGAGTTCATTTCTTCTTGTCGACGTTGTACATTCGATTGATTTTTTTTTTCTTTTTAGAATCGTGTGAATTTTGGGTCCATACCAATTGGTGTATGTGTAGTTTGAAATTTCCTCATGGCGTGGTGCTAGAGTTGATGTTAGGACGTATCTTCTAGGTGGTGCGATTGATGGTAGCGAAGCGAATGGAATTATTCGCAATCCCAAGTTGGAATTAGAGAGTTCTCGTTTTAACTTTGATTTAGTACCTCTTGTTATGAGAAGTGTTATGTAGCGAATGAAAGAATGTTTTTTGAGACATAAGGCTGAGTTGGTATGCCACGAGAAGGTAATTAAAATGCCTTGGTAAGTTGGAGAGTGCATAAGGTTCATGGAGAAAACAAACTAAAGAGGATACGAGTGAGATTAGTGATATCTTTGGAGTATGTTGAGCCCTCTAAGTGTTTCCTAAGGAATTAGTATGTGTTACCCCCTCGTCGTAAGACAGTATTTCGTTTTGAATTAGTACAAGGAGCGACCCGATTACCTAAGGCTCGGTCGTTTAAATGTCTATTAGAAAGGCAGATGTGTGGGAATGATTGCAGGAGTTCCAATGTTGAGGGTTGGTTCGAAGGAACTTGTTATGGGAAGCGTCTGTATTGCTTGGTAGGAACGTAAGGTAGGTAAGTTGGAATGGGGCATAGATTATCTTGAAAAGTAGAGATTAGAAAATTCGTATGTGATGTCACAATGGAGGGGGGTTTTTTATTTGCAACCGGGTATGATGTAGCCTATACTGTTTTTAGGAAATGCGTAATGGACACGTTGAAGTTTGATAGACAACTCCTTTGGTTAACCAAAGCACCAGCGGTTTCATGAGTTTATGAGCCGGTGTGCAATGCCGTGATAAACAAGCTATTTAAACGAATATATACAGGACTATATTTTAAACCGACCCAAAGTCTAAGGAGGAGTACGAGTCCCGCACGTGAAGATGATCAGCGGAGTCCACTGAAGGAAGAGAAGATGTATGTGAGTTTTCAACAACAGTGGAATCGAGCAAAAAGGAAGCTATCTAGATGTGGAAGGAATCAAATGGGTAATAAGCCGATCTTGGAATTTCTGGAAGGAGCAGACGATTTCGTAGTATATTATAACGCGTGAAGCAAGGATTTTGAAGCATGCTTGGAAAAAGGGAGAAGGTGATTGCTTATACGTCGTGACAACTGAAGGTTCTTATGAAGGGTTACATGACTAACGTTGTAGGTTTTGCCTTATAATGGTAGAGGCATTAAGTGAACGAGACATGGAGAGTAATCTATACGGATCATGAATGTCTCCAACACACTTTCAATTAGAAGGATTGAACATGAGGCAAAGATGATGGATGGATGTTATTTAGTGAGTTTGATTTCGAGGCCAAGTACCATCTGGGAAAGGCAAATGTAGATGTTGTACCGTGGAGTAGGAAGAAGGAGTGAAGCCAAGAATGAGTTCGAGATAGATGTACGACGATCCGATCTAGGTTTGAGAAAAGGATGTTGGTGGCATAAGATAAGATGTCCAAAGCAAAGAACGCGTCAACATAAGATGTTGCGTGGCTTGGACCAACGAGTGTGAAAAGAGATGGAGAGTGGTTCATATTGGTTAGACAAGGTTTGGACCTCCATTTGGAGAGATGTAAGGACCTTGGCTATTGAAGAGGCGTATACGACAAAGTATTCTATCCATCCTGGAGCGGATACGATGTTGTGTGGTTTTAGGTTAACTAATTGATGGCTGAGTATGAAGAAGGATATAGCTAGTTGTGGTAGTAAGTATTTAGCGTATTCGAAAGAGGAAGTTGAGTATCAAGGATCTTCAGGATTGTTGCTACAACCTGAGTTACCCGAGTAGAAGTGGGAAAGGATAACTAAGGATATTGTTGTCAAGTTACCAAGTGTGAGTAGTGGATACGATGCGATTTGGGTGTAGTCAATGGACTGACTAAGTCACCCCATTCCTAGCTATGCTTAGGACAAGTATGGTAGATTTTAGAGGTAATTGGAATACTCACTTTCGTGAGATGAGTTTTTCCCTAAGGTGGGGATTATCATTCGAGTATGGATGTGCTTCATTTGAAGCATGGTATGGAAAGGAATGTAGGTTACCGTTTTATGGGCCGTAACTGGAGAGAGTGAGTTGAATGGATCGAATTTGGTACAAGAAACAACCAACAAGATAGTGGTAATACAGGAAAGGCTTGAGGCAGCCAAATTGTCGAAAGAGTTAGCTTGGTAGTAGTGGGAAATTTTTGAATTAATGCTTTTAGGTTATGGGTGGTTGGTGGTTGAAGGTCTCACCTTGAGAGGTGTAGTACGTTTGGAAAAGAAAGACCAAGTAGAACCAAGTTATGTAGAAATTTGAGATCTTTTGAAAGATTGGGGGCATTTTTAATTAGGGGTTCGGTTGAGAATTTATGTCTTATGAGCTGAGTATCAGAAAATGGGATTAGGAGGTGCTGAATGTATGAGTAAAAAAACCTGAATTTGAGTGGATTCTCTTAGATACGTTGTGTTTGTAGCATCTTATATCTTAATTTCAAGAAAATTCTTGTTTGATAAGTTGTGAGAGTTAGATATAAAACACGTTGTTACAATAACTTAAGGGTTTTGATAAGTTTTCTCGATGACGAGCGAGGTACATGTAATGGGATGCTTCTTTTGTTTGGGGTTGTTTGTGTTGCTAATTGCACCCTTGTGGTGGAGTGGTAAGCAAAGTCATTAGCAGTTGTGGATTCGGATTTTGGTGGTAGTCGAGGTTAAGTTGACAGACTCTTTGTTTTGTCAAGTAACCGATTCATGTTGGGACCGAGTGGTCATGAGTAAATGCGTAGTATGATGCATTTGAAAGTTCATTGGATTCAAAAGAGTGGTCCTGAGCTTAAATCTATTGGAACGTAAGGTAAATGAGGTTCTAGTGTTCCTCGTTGTTTGTCGTTAGTGCTATGCCTGAGTAAGTTAGATTCAGGACGAGATTTTCTTCAAGGTGGGGTTACTGTGACAACCATGACTTGAGCAGGTTGGTAAACCGTAGTTGTTCGACCTAAAATGTATTTTACATTGTATGGTTATTGTGTTGATAGTGTTTTATATGTGTTTGTGTGGGATTATGTAAGATTGGATAATCAATCCATTAAGCGTGGATCAGTCTCATTTGGATTAGGACTTTGTGTGAATTTTGTGAAGTTCATTTGTTCACTTTGGTGGTGACAGGACAAATCGATTTCGGTGATTGAAGCTTGGGTTTCACGTTTAATTAGTGTATGTAATTATTCGTATATGTATGTTGTGTTAGTAATTTAAGAAAGTTTAGGTTTAGAGGTTAAGTTAAGATAAATGAGTTATTTGATGGAGAAAGTGCATTTTTAATCTTATAGTATGAATAATGAAATTGATTGGGTATTTGAGAGAATGTTTTGGTTAATAAGTGGATGTCTATGTGATGGATTAAAATGGAAGTGATTCCAAGTGTGTCATTTGTAAAAGAAATGAGTTTGTTAAAATATGATAGTTTTTGAAGACTTTCTATTTTTAGAAGTGAATTTGTGATATGAAAGTATTTTGGGAAAGTTAATTATTTTTAAAGTTAGTAAATTGCGTTTTAAGCAAAAAGGTATGTCAAAATGCTTAGATTTTTATAAAAAATTTAATGGTTAAAGCAAAAATAAAAAACAAATTAAGTAATTAATAACAAATAAAAAAATATATTTTTTATAGATGAATAGTAAAAACGAATTTAAAGAGGATAAGGGGAAAGAAAAGAAAAAAAGAGTTTTTAAAAGAATCAAACTCTTAATTAGATTTAATCTTAATTAATTAGGGGGCCTATAAATACAAAATAAATCCCATAACCCTCCTCCCCTATTGCTCGACCGATCCAGAGAGAAAAAAAAGAGAAGAAAATTTTTAGGGTTTAAGGTATTTTCTAATTCTTTGTTTAATTCTAGTTTTTATTTTAATTCTTGTAATCTAAGCATGATGGATTAGGTTAAATCTTGATAAATAAATTAGGGTTATAAATTAGGGTTGTTTACAATTTTATGGAGTTTATCAGTTTTTTAAATGATGATTGTTTGATCATGGTTCAATTGGTTCGTGTTCTTAATATGCAAGTTAGGGTCTAGATCGCCCGAATTAGTTGTTTAATTTACTACAAAACATTAGGCAGTTTTGTAACAGTCATAACTCAATCATAAGTTATCAAATAAACAATTTACAACATACTGAAGATAACCTCAGAGAGTCTACTTTCCATCAAAGTTTGTCTCGTGAGTTTTTATGGTCGGGAAGTGGGTCAAAAGGTCGTTACAAAATCAGTATGTAAAACTGTGACGAATTTCAGTTTTGGTTTTGATTTTTTCTAAAAATACTTGAAATTAGTTAGAGGCTCTAAATCAGTGTAAGTTTATTTCTTTATTGAGTGTAACCCCTGCATTTTTCCTAAGTATGTCATGAAGTTTAAGTGGGTTATCTAAAAGTTCATACTTTTAGGGGGTGGGGGGGGGGGGGGGGGGGGGGGTGGGGGGGGGGGGGGCGGGTGGGTGGGGGGGGGGGGGGGGGGAGGGGGGGGGGGGGGGGGGGGGGGGGGGGGTGGGTTTGGGGGGGGGGCGGTGGGGGAGGGGGTGGGGGGGGGGTGGTGGGGGGGGGGGGAGGGGGGGGGGGGGGGGGGGGGGTGGGGGGGGGGGGGGGGGGGGGGGGGGGGGGTGGGGGGGGGGGGGGGGGGGGGGGGGCGGGGGGGGTGGGGCAGTTATGGCCGAATTCTGGACACTTTGGATTAGTGAATTTCTAAAGGGTATTTGTAAAAGGGTAATGACTTTGGGAGAGCTAGTAGATGTTCATAAGACATATATGTAGCATGTTGATATTGTGGGATTGATTCTGGAAGTGTTTTAAGTGGTACGTTTAGGACGCGTAAATGAGTATAAAATTCTGCTCTAATCCAGAAAATTTAAAGTGTAGTATTGAAGTGTAAATGGTGTATATAAGAGTTGGAAAAGGTTTAAAACAAGTATAGAACTATGGTAGATAGCTTAGATATCCATCATAGTTGAGGTTACATCATATTGGGTTGAATGCCTAATTGATGGTAGCTTATTGTGTGCTTAATTGTTTAGATTATCTGTGGAGTGTTTGTGAAGTTTTGTTGGATTTCTTTTGGAAAGCTATCATAGGTGAGTTTCATAGTCCATCTTTTTAATGTTTTTAAATGGACGATGGAAATGATGCTAAGTGTTTTGGAAATGTTTTGAATTGCTGTGATTATGTGTTTTGATTGCGAGTGGACTTTATGTGACTGCATATGGCTTGTTGTTGCATGATATTGTGTTGTGTTGAGGATCATTAATAGTGGGGCTGATCATCTCACGGATCGTTAATTTGGGATTGATCAACTCAGTGAATTGGTATTGGTCCAGGCTATAAACATTATAAAGATTCAGCTGGTAGAATTTTAGATGGTAAGTGAGTATGTTAGGAACGGAGGGGTTCGCTACCTACCAGTATATGTATGTTAGTTTGATATGGTGATTTGGTTTGCAGGTTGCATAAGGTTCATATGTTGCATAATTGTCATATATTGTTTTGATAATCAACAGTAATTGGTTTGAAAGGTTTATAATATGAGTCTTTAATACCTTGACTCTCACCAACCGTTGTGTTGACGTTTTTAAGCATCATTTTCAGGTGAGCTTAATGGTGCTAAGATAGAGCGAAGTGGCAAGAAAAGACCGTAGGATGCTTGGAGTTATTTATGCTTTCTGTTTGAATAAATGTGTTTGCGGAGAGTAACACCCCTGTTTGCAACAATGATGGTTCAAGATAATCAAGAAGAGGGTGTAGATTCAGGCATTCCTACTGCTTCTCAATAGATACCCATTACTATTTAACCATCTATATCTAAACTCTAGAAGAAACTGTCTAGGAGAAAGTAGACAAAGACTACTGCAGTTCCTCATCCTAGTGATTCTGCTGCTGATGTACCAAATGAGGAGTCTATGCCTGCACATTCTAATGATCCATAGCTCAGTGGTGAGGATAGATTAAAACTCACTGAATTAATGGATATGTGTACCAAATTGTCTGAGAGAGTTCTTAACCTCGAACATACTAAGACTGCTCAAGCTCAGGAGATCACAAATTTGAAGCTGAGAGATAAAAAGTTAGAGAAGAAAGCAGGGTTAAGACCTCATAAATTCAAGAGACTGTACAAGGTTGGTGTCTCAAGAAGAGCAGTATACTCAAATGAAGAAAGTTTGGGTGCTCAGGAGGATGCATCCAATCAGGTGAGGAGTATTGAAGACATTGACAAGGATGTTGAAGTTTCTTTAGTTGATGAAACCCAAGGGAGGTCAGATGATGCAAAAATGTTTGATACAAATGTTCATTTTAGTAATGAAGTTTTTGTCAAAAATGATATAATTAAAAAAGACCAAGATGTGATTCCCAAAGAAGTTAGTACTGCTGCTCCTTCTACTACTGTTGTGTCACCACCTGTTATAACTGAAGTAGAGATTACCTTAGCTCAAACATTAGCAAAATTGAAGAGTGCAAAATCTAAGGTTGTGATACAAGAGCTAGTACAGAGTACAGCCAAAATAGCACCTTCAACAATTCCTAAAGCTAAAGGCATTACATTTAGAGATGCTGGTGAAAGTACTACAAGAACACCAACATTAGTATCTTCTCTAAGCATCAAGGATAAAGGGAAAGCTAAGATGGATGAACCTGAAGTGCCATTGAAGAAAAAGGATCAAATTGCTCTTGATAAAGAAATAGCTAGAAAACTTGAAGCTCAAATACAAGTTGAACTCATTGAAGAAGAAAGGCTTGTAAGGAAACATGAAGAGGAAGCCAACATAGCTTTGATGAATCATGGGATAACGCACAAGCTATGATGGAGGCAGATTTTGAATTAGCTCAGAGGATACAAGCAAAAGAACAAGGAGAGATAACCATTAAAGAAAGATCAAGACTATTTGTAGAGCTCATAAACAAAAGAAAGAAACACTTTACAAAACTAAGAGATGAAGAGAAAAGAAGTAAGCCACCAACTAAAGCTCAAATAAGAAATCTAATGTCTACCTATCTCAAAAACATAGGTGGATACAAATATAATCAGTTGAAGAGCAAGAGCTATGATGAGATTCAGAAGTTGTTTGATAATGAAATGAAGATGGTAAATACTTTTATTCCTATGGATTCAGAGGTGGTAAAAAGCAAAGAAGGAACAAAATAAAGTTCTAAAAGAATAGAGGATGAACTGAATTTGATAAGTCAAAGAAGGCAGAAAGTAGTGAGGAGAAAGCTAAAGGAAGCAGAAAGAATATACTTTGTAAGAAAAGAGCAAGGAAAGAGCAACAACAAGAATCATCAAAGAGACAAAGAATGGAAGATGATAAAGAGACTAATGAGCATGAAGAAGTTAAAGTAGATGATGAAGCTGAGCTGAAAAAGCATTTGGTGATAGTAAAAGATGATGATATAGCAATTGATGCTATACCACTTGCTACCAAACCACCAGTGATTGTTGAATACAAGCTTCTTAAAGAAGGAATAATGGCACATTATTAATTGATAAGAGCAGCTGGAAGTTCCAAGAGATATTCTTCAATGATTAGGATGCTTCAGGATATTGACAGAGAAGATTTACAGACTCTTTAGAAATTGGTCAAAACAAAGCATGGTGATATAAGGCCTAAAGATGAACATGAAAGAGTGTTGTATGGTGATTTAAAAGTCATGTTTGAACCAGACAAACAGATGTATGTATGTAGAATCTACAAGGATACAAAGTAACTATTTGGAAGTTGTATGATTCATGTGGATTGCACTTTGTAAGGTTTGAAAATGTCTACATCTTTATGTTAGTTGAAAAGAGATATCCCCTCACAGCAATAACAATCACAAATATGCTTAAAAAGAAACTTCAAACTGATTATTAGAATGAGATGTGCTACCAACTACTCAAGCTTATGGTAAAGCAGCAAAAGGGTAAATAAAAGGTTTGAATGCATCTTCCTGATAGTGATGAAGACTTTTAACAAAGAAACTTGAAGATTCAGAGGATGAACATCAAGTTTAGGGGAGGATTGTTGGGACTTAAAAGACTTCAAGGATTCTTAGAGTTACTACTGCTCAGGTACATAATGGAAATTTTGCTAAGTAGTTAGTACTAGTAGTATAAAGTTACCACTGCTAGTTACTACTGTTAGTATAATTTAGTACTGTTAGTATAAAGTTACTGCTATTAGTTAAAGTTAAGACTGCTCAGAGTTGAAGACTGAAATATAAGCTTAGTAGTTAATGTTGCTAATAGTAATGTTAAGACTGCTAGTACAAGTTACTACTGTGAGTATATATTAGTACTGCTAGTACTAATATTACTACTGCTTATGTTTATTAGTACTGCTGGTGAAAAAGTTTATGCTGCTGGATTACAACTTCTAAAAGACTTACTACTGTCAAGAGGATAAAGACGGTTTAAAGAGATGAAGATTGTTTAGAGAACAAGAATACGTGTGAGGATAAGTATTGAGATATTTTTGTACAAGATATACATAATGTATTTGTTTAAGAGATTACGTTTATGTTTAGAAAAGATTATGATATCTTAGGAATGTATTGTAGGCCGACTAGGACTCCTTAGTCTATAAAAGGAGGCTCTAGGGCATTAGTTGATATACAAGTTCATACAAGTATACGAGTTTTCATAGTTGTCAAGTCGATTTAGAAAAGCTTCAAGGTTGTAAACCCTAGTACTAGTGAAGAGTACTCGTATTATTGATCTAATAATATTGGAGCGTTTTGGTTATAACTTTGTTAATCACGATGACTGTTTAATTCATAATATTTCTAAGTTATTAAGGTGTAGATTCCGCATACACTTTAGTATACATATAAAGTTTCTACAACAAGTTATTTTGGATTTATCCAAGGTAATTTAACTTTAGACAACCTAAGGAATCGATCAAGGATTGGGATCTACATGTCCTCTTGTGTAATAACTTCGCCTTGAATCTCCAACTGACTAATAAGTTTTTGCAACCTATCAAAAGTTTGATCCATTATTTCTGAGCTTGATCCTGAAAAGTTCTCATATTGTTGCTTGAGTAGTGTTCTCTGAACTTTCTTGGATTCCTTGTTTCCTCCATACCTCTTTTCAATGGCTTCCATGAGCAGTTTTGCATCTTTATATGAATGAAACTTCAGTTGATCCTTATTTGGGAGTGCCATCAACAGTGTTCCTCTAGCTTTCATATCATTCCTTCTGTCCTGCTTTTCTTCTGCAGTAGTAGGTTCATATTCCTGCTTAATTTCTCCAACAGTTCTCTTTAGCACTTTGTTACCATTCAGAATTACTTCCCAGAGGGAGTAATCAGTCATGAGAAAGTATTGTTCTATCCTCATTAACCAGAGATCATATTCCCCTGGGTTGAGGATAGGAAGTCTTGCAGTCAGAGTTGTAGAAGTAGTTCCTGCCTCCATCTTATTACTGAGAAATAGATCTAGTATATATTATTTGTTTCTTCTTATTCAAAGCTTCACAACAAGCTCTGATACCACTTGCTGATCCCAATGAACATATCTTAAACTCCTTAGCTTGATGTAATATAACACCCCCATTTTTGACATATAGCAGCAGAATCTAACCTGGGGTATTATTTCATAGTACAACAGTCATAATCATAGAAAACGACTCAAAAGAGACGTTTTAAAAGATAAGTTATCATTCATTATTTCATCAGAGTTTTTACAAACAGAGGTCCTAAAATCTACATGAAAACATAAAGTTTAAATGATAACAGTTTAGCCATCTTCAAGTCCGTGCCACTCCGTGCCATAAGTTGCTCAAATACCTGAGATAAAAAAGGTCAACACAATGGTTGAGTGAAATTCATAGGTTTATGGTAAACAGTTTGAATACAAGTTTAACAGTGGGTTACGTTGTTATACACCCATAAGTGTAATAATTGCAATGAGTACAATTATTATAGAAAACAATATTATTACCCTAAGCTCATGACACCGAGACCTTGAAATAATCAATAATCACAAATAGATTCCCCAATGGGTGCCTTTGCCAAACACCCGCATAGTGATTCAAATGAAGTTCGTTTGGTTACCAGAAATGTAGGATCATTTATTTCATAACACGGTGATGATTCTTGTGATTGGGCTAGTTTCTAGAGAGAGAAACACATGAGAGAGAATATCTAGAGAGAGAAAATGTATTTTCTATGAAAAGAGTAAATGACTAGCTTGCTTCTTCCAAATTGTAGGATCATTTATTTCGTAACACGGTGATGATTCTTGTGATTGGGTTAGTTTCTGATACCAATTGCAGGATCGTTTATTTCATAACACGGTGATGATTCTTGTGATTGGGCTAGTTTCTAGAGAGAGAAACACATGAGAGAGAATATCTAGAGAGAGAAAATGTGTTTTCTATGAAAAGAGTAAATGACTAGCTTGCCTCTTCCAAAGTTGGAAGAGGCTATATATAGTTCTTACAATATACCGGGTATTAGTACCCGACTTAATACCGAAAAACGTACTATTAACTATTAAACTACGAGCTATAATAAACAGTAAAATACACGGGGTGACCGAGTCTTTTTCTAATATCTAACAATCTCCCCCTAAGGGAGGTCACCCTTGAAAACACTAGACTTAAGATCTTAACACTTAGCCATCTTTTGATAGACTTCATGTTACATCTAGTACTTTGTTGTAGTGATCTTTAGATAACAATTGAGCTTGTTCACTTTGACTTGTTTTGATTTTGATCATGAGCTTTCTTGAGATCATCAGCCAAACTTAATCTCTCATCATCTAGTAATTTATTGCCATCTTGTGCACTTGTGAATAAGAATATGATATCAGAGTTTGCGGAAGCTTTGACACCTTATAATCTTCAAACAACAATTAACAAGTGTAGGTCGTGTCTGAGCATTCGGTTATTAACATGACATTACTGGAACTGGGTATCTCCATCTCCATCTCCATCTTTAAATGATCCTGTAATGAAACAGTTAGCAATAAAGAGAAATATGATTTGAAAAATCAGTCTAAGTGTTAATTATGAAAATATTTTGTAACACTTCGATAGTTTTGATTGGTTGTCAAATGTTCAATAACCGTCAATTCTTATGCTGGAACAAGTTTGATTCACGTAGAATCGCACCATCGTTTCTTTCCAGTTGACACAAGTTTGATTCTTGTAGAATCGCACAAGTCACCTACCTAGAGCTTGTTTGATTTTGGCTCTAGCAGGATTTCCATCTTCATTGTGATACCTACGTAACACGTCGGATGTTCTGGCAATATCACAAGGATAATGCGTAGGACTCTTAAGATAACCTTGTTTCCACAGTGTGTGAGAGACAAGATAATTGGAAATGTGTCCTAACGAGATTAACTGATGATCTCTTGGCTCTAGACTCGAAAGTGCGCTTTGATTTTAGTGATCGGAGGCTGGACTGACTGCCCACCTTTTTCAAATACCAACTTCCTCGGAGTGAGTGAGCAGTTAGATTGCAATTTAGTCTCCGTGACAAATGAGAAAAGTTTCTTTCAAGAGAAACTCGAATGGCTGGGAAGGGTTGTGCATTGCATCACTGGGTCCATGATGTCGTCTTCAATGTCAGTAATCAACTTGTGATTCTGACAGCATATGTATTGACCCGGTTTCTGCCTAAGAGTATGGAGGGCTTCTTTCTTTACACCTTTAACCAACCAAACTTTTTACAGTCTTCAACCCCATCATTCTTACCGAACTTCATGACTAGCACCTTGTTGTATATTCCAGTACTAGCTCCATCTCAGTCGGCACTATTCCCTTGTTCTCATATTTACTCCTTTTAATCATACATAAGGACTTATGTACTAACTAGTGGATTGTCCATGGGTAGATCCCTCTGGTTCTGCAGATTCAATGAACGAGTACCTACCCTACCATCCTTTATAACTTCCGATAAAAGTAAATACATGGTCAGTCGTTGTAACATTCACCTTGCCATAAAATCACGTTGAAAAACTCAATCAGTTACTTATGATATAGCTATCTAAATTGATTAGTACCCGATTGTTTTTGGCAAATTTAGAAAATCTCCCCTCAACAGGTTCATCGGTATTCGAAAAATGTTTAGCACATGGGGGTGGAGAATACACCTTGAGAACCATTGTATGATCCGAATTTTAGTTACAAGCTGTGTATGAAACATAATAATGCTCGCCCCTCAATCGTTGAGGGAATTGGTTAGTTGTCAGATATGATAATTTTGAAAGATTTTTTTCGTTAAACTCAAAAACCTAGTTTTTTAAGTTTAATGAAAAACTCATGAAAGATTCATACACTGACACATAACATCAAATTCCATACAACTTAGAATGTACAAGATGTATGTTGCATTACCGATGATATTGATCTTAATCATTCACTTCTCTTGATTAGTTGGTAGCCAATATCTCTGAGTCTTCCACTAATGATGCATTCGAGATTTCTGAACTTTAACTTTCTCCTAAATATCTCGATGACCTGTAAGTGTTGATGTTGTATCAGTTGTCTCTGTTACGCTAGAGGGAACATCAGCTGATGCAGTGAGAGCTCTGAAGATTTGGTTCCTTAGCTTCTTTTGTCTCTCCAAGACCTGGTTACACTTTCCAATCGGCACCCAGACATTAAATTTGAACAACACTCTCCCCCTCAATCGATGACCCGTTTTCTATTGAAAGAGCTGTAGTCATTGATTGAGTGTCAAATTGTCCGGATTGATTTTCAAACAACACTTTTACCACCGTGGTTAACACAAATAATTTTGAAGAATCAATTAAGAAAAATTATTTGGTTATCAAACAGGAAGACTTCTCTTCCGAATTAAGAAAAATGCACTGAAACGTACATTAATCCCAAATTGCATGGATATAAAGTAATCCATGCCCGAGTAAAATTAATTACCCGTTGTTAGGAACAGTTGTCTTTCAGACGACAATCTTTCCTTCAAATGAGAACCGGGTTGCAATTTGAAGTAATTGCAAACCATTTTGTAATTCCAAATGACTTAAAATATTTACCAAGTCTATTTTTTATGTACTTGTATACACAAGTACATGAGACACTTCTTTACTCATCTCTCTCTTTGAAATCTGAAGGCGTTTGAGGGTTTCAGGGGTTAAACTCTTCATCCCAAGTCGTGGGAGTAGAAATTCGAAACACTCTCTTGGTAAAGCTTTTGTGAGGATATCTGCCAGTTGATAGTTTGTTTCCACGAAGTAGAGTTCAACCACTCCATTTTCCACTTGCTCTCGAATGAAATGGTGTCGTATGTCGATGTGCTTAGATCGTGAGTGCTGGACATTATTGCAGCTTAAAGCAAGGGGTTGACTCACTTTTACATTCTGAAAATCGACGAGGCCTAATTCGTTAGAAAGTAGACTCGAAGTAGATAGTTTTAGGGTCCTGGAAACCTAGAAAAGCTTTGGATACGACCAAGTTACGACGTCCGAAAGTCGACTAAAATTCTGCTACAAAATGGACTAGTGCTGAGTTTTTGTCGAAATAATTCCTAACTACAAATGGTCATATCTTTCTCATTTTTAAGAGTTAGAACTCGGTTTTTATATCGAAACGATCAATGGGACGACCTCTAACATTTTAAAAAGCATAATCTCTGTTTACAACATCACTAATTTGCCGAATCATAAGCTAAATTTTCGGATCTAAATGAGGGTTCCATAACCCTCTTAAATCTTCAATATTTCGCATCAATTTCACTTTCACTAACCTCAAGCTAACCTATCACCACTACTAAATCACTCAATTCACCAACAACATCAAAACCATAACATATAACCTAATCCATGAATTCCTAAACATAAAGATAACACATGCAAATATATACAAAATCAAATCAACATAAAAATTAAATAAAACACTCACAAAGTGCAATAAGTTTCTTTGTTACAAGGAGTTACGAGCTCCATTTTATATCTAAACGTTCATAAAAATAAACTTGATCTTATTTTAAAATAAAAAATAAGTTTTTACAAAATCTTAGACCTTGAAATACGTGTCCGATTTTCTGCTCAAGACCGCGTACTACGAAACGCGCTAAACGTTTATTTTTGACCCAAAATCAACTCATATAAAGCTTAAACCCAACTATACACGATATTTAAATCGTTTAATTTTCCCAACAATGCTTTCAATCTAATCTACCCAAGTTCTTGACGGATTTCATCAAAAGCATTTATCAATAACGAATTAAATCGCGAAAACAAAGATTATACTAGTAATAGAAATTACTCACAATGCTACACCAAGCAAGATCGGAGAAGAAATAGTTTCGCCTTGTTTCTTTGTTCCTTAGCTCTTTGGTTCCTTAGTCGCGGCTCAAACCACAACAACCAAACCGAAACACAACCAAAATCTAACCAAGCCTCAAATCTATATAATATCGTAATGTGTGTGTATATATATATATATATATATATATATATATATATATATATATATATATCACCATAAAAATTTATCATATCATATCATAATGGCGACACCATGTAACATACTGTTCAAAGAGAACAACACTTAATGTACACAGGTAGCGATGACGAAATATAAATAAAAATATATATATAGATCTAAAAATAGTAAAATATATATATAGCGGTTCGTCGTAGAACGGATATCGTATATATATATATATAATTACTATTTATACCACACATTTGGTATATAGTTATAACAACTCGCAAATTTTTATCAATGTAAATATCCATCTATTAAGTTAGATGCAATGTATTATCTATCTATTTTATAAAACCCCTTTTTCAGGAATTTTTCGCTATTGCTACATTACTATACGATATTATCAATATCCACAATAGCAACGCAACAATGCCACAACTAAAGTATAACAAGCGTCACGCAACCTACCTCTGCAATCCCTAATCTTCAATATGTCAAGAAAACATCATAACATACAAGTCAATATCTTAATATCAAAATTACAAAGTACATTGCCACATATAATGACCATTTGCAACTTTTATCCAGAACAGGCCTTAAACCGTTATCGTATACCTCTAAAACCCTAATTCCATGTAAAGTTAACATCTAAAGTGAATGTACAAGCTACTAAAGCATATGTACAAGTAATATAACATCTTAATTGAAATATAAACTCCCTCCAAGTCAAGGTACAAGTCCTTAAAAGCACAATGTATAAGTCATTAAGCATGACATCCAAAATAGCCATTTTACCCCTGTTTTCCTAACGAATCTTGTACAAACTATTAAGTACAATGTACAAACAAGAAATGCTTAACTTTTAAACAACATTTCCCTCCATTTCAATCACTTAGACTCATTTTTAAACTCAAAACCCTAATTCAAACCAAGAAACCCTAAAACCGAGCTAGTTTCTAAACCATGACCCATTTCTTTGTTTTTACCCATTATTAACCTAAACCATTAATCAAATTAAGTTATAAACACTTAATTACAACATTACATTTCATAATCTATCCTCATTACTCCATTGTATACGAAATTTGAACCAAAAACCCTAACCCGAGCAAGTTTGAACTCTATACTCATTTTCCCTCCTTTTTACCTATTTTGAAAACCAACCAAGCACCCACACACCTCCATGACTCACCTACTTCAGGCCCTAGCTGCTTACAAGCACCTCACTTCATTCCTTGGTCACCAAGGAGGCCTTGTCACCTTCTTTCTTTCTCTTATATGTTGCGGCATCGCAAGGACCAAACAACACCTAAAGGCTAGTTTTTAGCTTATGTTACTCACCATACTATCTCTTCCTTGTCATCTCTACTAGGTTAGACACTTATCACACCCTTATATGCTAAGAAAACTTGCTCACCTAGTGTTTCTAACCCTATATAAGTCGAAACATGCACATACATTTAAACCACCCCCCACAACTTCTCTCTTACCCATAAATGGAGTTATAATACTTCCATAGTAGAAATAGAAGATCAATAAAGGCCCACGACCAGAATTAAAGCAACGAAACCAAGATATGAACCCGAGTTGTTATTCATAAGGCGTACGAAGCTAAAAGTCCTGATTTCGACCCGTTTCCAAGCTATAAGCTCAAAACCAGGTTCCATAAGCTCACATTTTGTTTTCATACCCTTATAATGTTCATATGATCATGATTAAACTATTGTTAAAAGCTTTGAACTCAAAAACATATATGTTTTACCTTTTTGATCCAAACCAAGCTCATGAAACCCTAATTTTGTCATTTTTTGCTTAATCATAAGCTAAACTCTAGAAAGTAATGTTATAATCTAACCTAATAAAGCTTATCTAACATTATAATAAGTAACTTTATTAAGTCTTTGAAAGAAATTAAAACATAAAACCAGCACTTTTCATTTAAAAACCCTAATTCGACCCGTTTTGATTTCTAGCTTAACGAATCATATTTTAGAACTTTCGTTATGTTAAACCTTCATATTTTTAGTCTTATATAAATATCATGAACCTATAAATTACTTTTCATATTGAAAGAATATCATATTATGGATTAAGTACTACAAAACGATACATTTTCATGCAAAAGGTTATATATCATATTTTCTGAACTAATAACTACAGTTACAAAAAATGTCATTTTATCAAAGTAAAAACAAAAGGGTCATCGGTCACTTTCCAAATACAAGGTTTTACTTTGTACGTCTTTTAAACTAGAAGGACCAAACTTGTAATAGTTGAAAACAACCAAGATTAAATATTAGCCTAATTTCAATCTTACAGGGACTAAAATATAACCTTTAGAAAAAGTTGAAAGAATGTGTCACAAACATTAATAAAACAGACATAACATTAATTCAACTCTGATGTCTTATCATTTAATAGTTATTGAGCAAAACGCTTAAAACCGATTATGTTATAACTATTATAAAATTTATCATCGATGTGCTTTATAAAAATCCTGTCCCGAATCTATATTGTATCACAATACTAGGGAGCTTCATATTAAGGGGTTTCATCTTGGTATTACGTTCTGACTAAGTTGTTGGGTTTACGATTTAAAGTGCCCTAGCTCCTCAAACGTTTACTGAATGACCTCTGAATTATGATGGCCCGAACGGTGATACAATACTCCATAATAATTCAATCAAAGATATACATTATACTTTATAAAGTTTTGAAACATAACAATCAAACTAAGACTTGACATATTACCTCAGGTTGCGTGTGACGAAGCTGTTACTTTCATTTCATATACCTTTGCTATCAATCAAATTTCCCTATACTGTTAAGATAAGTTCATAGCCTCGCATTTTAATATTTCAAATGTTTTATAAACCCGCGAGGGGGATACATGCTATAAACCATGAATGCAATTATTTTCTGTATGCTGTCCTGATTTATTATTGCCTAAGTAACTATTTTGCCTTTAAGTCCCCAATATCATGAACCGTTAATTACTCTACGGAGTGAGCGCGAATGTTGTGAATAGATCTATTTGGGATTGGCCTCCCCGTTGGTGTACCCAGTTATACCGGTAACCAATTGCACACCATTAGAATATAACTGCGGGTGTTTTGGCAAAGGCACCCGTTGGGGCTATAACGTATCAAAT
Source organism: Tanacetum coccineum (assembly GCA_026074375.1). Classification (NCBI taxonomy): domain Eukaryota; kingdom Viridiplantae; phylum Streptophyta; class Magnoliopsida; order Asterales; family Asteraceae; genus Tanacetum; species Tanacetum coccineum. The sequence goes on from BQNB010080449.1 coordinate 25,601, forward strand.
ATATCCCAAGGCTTCGGATTCATGAGCTAATGGCAATAATATTTGTTTTATAATGGGTGTATAACAACGTAACTCAATATCGAATTTGCATTCAAATTATTTAACTTAAACCTATGAATATCACTCAACCTTTGTGTTGACTTTTTAGCATGTTTTATCTCAGGTAATTAAGCAACTTATGGCACGGAGTGGCAAGGACTTGAAGATGGCAAAACTGTTATCATTCAAACTTTGTGTTTTAGATTTTGGGACCTTTCGTTTGTAAAAACTCTGATGAAATAATGAATGATAACTTAATTTTCAAAAACGACTCTTTTTGATTCGTTTTCTATGAGTATGACTATTGTACCTTGAAGTAATACCCCAGATTAGCTTCTGTTGCTATATGTAAAAATGGGGGTGTTACAGATATAATCATCAGTTGGTATTAATAGTATCTAAAAGTATCATTAATCATCAATTAGCATTAATAGTATCCAAAATTATCATTCAACATTAAATTTTTCAGTTTCAGTTTTCAAGGTTTGTGTGAAAATGCTTTATATGTATTATAGAAGTATAGATATAGAAGTATAGAAGTATAGATAGATTATGCTACTCTAATTTACCATGAGAGTGTATAAAAACATCTGTATTCATAAAACCCAATGTCATCTGCATATCATAATACTTTGCTTTGTTCTTATCAATAACCAAATGGCTATCAGGTTTGACAATGCTTTCATCTCGAACCTTAATGACAAAAATTGATCTTGGGATTTAGGAATCCTTAATAATAAAAATTAATAGTATGTGGTTCCTCATGCATAACATTATACCGCCATTATCTTCTTCCTCTGTTTTTATATTTATTCAGTTTTTTATTTTTATCAAGAATTTTGATTTAGGACGATTAATTTTTTTGTTTTTATGCCGATCATCTTCTTCTACCTCTTCCCTACCTCAATCCTTTGAGATAGTGAATGTCTCTCAAAGACTAGTAATAGAGGTCATGGAGGAACAAATCGAAGAATTTATGAATTGCTTAGGAGAACTCTCTACTCGATGTATTGTGCATATAGAAGATAAAGTCGAAGGTCTCGGAAAAGGATGAGTAATCATCCAACAAGATTTCGATATTTTGGAAGCTGAACTTCAACAAGCTCGTGCCCAAATTACCAAACTCCAGAGGAAACAAATGGGAAGTAACCATAAGATTTCTCTAGCCCGCTTCAGGATTACTGAACTAGGAGACATTATCAACGACATGCATATTCGTCACCAAGCGGATATAGAAAATCTCCAAGACTCCATCAACGAACTCAAGAACCGTATGGAATAATCATCCAACTACTTAGCTAGATTCTTAGTATTTGCTTTTAAACCTAGCCAAGGTGTTGTGTTGTATAATAAATAATTACTTGTCAAATCTTAATACTATTATAGTACTAGGCAAAGTTGTTCTTATACAAAGGCATCCGTTATTATAGCTTGTTGTTTATAATAACAAATCCTTTTTCATCACCATTCATCTCATATGCATCATTTTCTCATAATCACCCCGTATGCAATGCTTATTCTTGAACTTTAAGCATTTTAAAGAAAAATAAGCATTACTCTTTAAACAATTTTAGACTTGTGATATCATTCTTATTACGTGTTGTCTTTTGTTGATAGAATGCCTCCCAAAAGAACATCAACATCGGAAGCACCGGCCATGACTCAAGTGCATTAGAAACTATGTTGCTCACTGTGTCATTGCGGCTCCTAGAGCAACAAGTGCAACAATGGAATATGATTGTATACCAACAGCATAGAATTTTGCAAAACGTTGATCCATGGTTGAAATTCGAAATGACACATTCACCTAATATTTAATAATTGTTGGGAGTAATAGTTTACAAGTTACAAATATGAGTAATATTAGCATCTTAACTTATACTTAACTATGATTTCGTTTTAAGCTTGGTTTGGAGCAAGTAAAAAGTCGGGGACGATGAATTTATCCTTTTTTGGGGGTATTCTCGGATCGAAATGCATCTTGTTCTATGATCCCTAAAAGTTATAAAATAACGGAAGTCAAATAAGTCAGTTAGTTGCTAAAAAAAGAAAAATAGAAAAAAATGAGAAAAATAAAAAATACAAAAATATGTGTAGGAATAAGTGTATATTTAAAAATGGTAAAAACAGGGCTTTTCGAAACTTTTAATTCTTTCATTCCCCTTGACGAACACTTAGCTACTTTTCAAGGTTATTAGTCGAGGGGGATCGAGATTCTTAGTTTTCTAAGTGCTTACTTGTAGCATAGTGTGAGGACACGCAATAGCTTAGTATGGGAGATTTTGGTATGTGTGTAATTACACATACCTTTTACCTAATAAAACGACCCTAAACGACCAAAAACGCACATAAAATGCCATAAATATGCTTGTTTTTGTGTTTGTGCTGTACAGGTACCGGAAATTCACTAAAGGACAAAAATGAAGCCAAACCGGACAAAACCGTGCACAGAATTGGAAAGAGCGCGAAAAACCAAGGCCAAAGGTACAAAAGAATTAAAAACGGAGCTAAAAAGAATATTTCCGGATCGACTCGACAACGTTTGTGAATTTAATGAAGTCAAAACAAAGTCAAAGTCAACCTCGGGATACGGCGTTAGAAAAGGCATCGAAAACCGAACCCAAAAATCTAAATTGTCAAAAGTGGGCCCACCTATACCTACCTAGTGGGCCCGGATCAGCCCACTCTATTTAAAAGCCCAAATCCTTCTTTTTATATAAAACCCGGCCCAAACCAGCCCAACATAAGGCCCTAATCTCATCTAACAGCGTTAACCCACAACACCCTTAAACTATCACACCGTTAGTCCTCAAGGACTAACATTGTTAGTCCAAAAGGACTAACGGTGCAACTCTCAACCCAACCCCAAGGATCAACAATGCAAATTTTGAGGACGATGGATGCAAACCCAACACACACCTTGAGGGACCAATTGTGACAATTTTCTCAAATTTTACCCTGCTCACCCCAAACCCTTTTATACCTCTTGTTCCCGCCAAAACACAAACCCAATCCCTGTACATCTCTTTCCCCCCTCACGTGAACTGTTTCACCATGCAACTAACTTCCAAAATCCTTCACCCCAGTCCAAAAACAGATAACTCTTCACCACTAAACAACAAATTTACACGCTGGCAATCTTAAGCTTTTCTATTAGACACGAAATCAAGGGTTGGATTGAATTGGATTGGGCATCACTCAAAATTAAGGGTCAAGATTGGTGCTTGGTTTTCACTCTCACATCAAGCACAAGCAAGAACTAGCTGCTTATATAAAGAGAAGAAAACAGAAGATGAAAAGTATGTAGGAACGAGGAGTAGATTAGTTTTTAATGTTTTTTTTTAGTTTTATGTCTTAGTTTAAATTCTGTCTTTTAATTTTTAAGTCTTGTAACCTTTTGCTTTTTAATGAAAAATTAAGTTTGTTGCTAAAATTATCTTTTGAATTATCTTGTACTGTTACTTGTGTGCTAGCTTGCTTGTGCTTAAAACCTGCTGAAACTTGCTTTTTGGTTGCTTATTTTACCTGGTATTGTGAACTCTTGCTTTAAATCATTTTATTCAGTTAAAAAAAAATGATTTTTAAAAGCTAAAGGGGCGTTTGGGACAACATTGAAAACGGGTAAAAATTAGTTTTTTTAACCCATTGGGTCATTTTGGCCAACTATAATCAGCTTTGTCTAAGTGTTTTTAATCTATTTCTCTAAGAGTTTAAGTCTTTAAAGTAGTTTTTAAGTTTTTCTAAGAGCTTCATCAAAACTATTGGTCAAAATCAGTTTCAATGAGCTTATTTGATTAAGATTTTAAGACAGTCTTTTAAGTAGTGTTTTTATGTAGCTTTAAGTGTCATAATGCAGTAGGTATTGTAAGCTTTGTGTCATTTAAGCTTTGAGTCCATTCTGTCAAAATCTAAGTTTTTTTTAGTCTTAAAAAAATCACTTTTGCATCTTCAAATTTCAGTTAGATAAACTTGCTTTTAGGATTTGATCTTTTGAGCATAAGCTCTTTGTTGGTCAAGCTAGGTCTGTTTAAGCTCATTTTTCATTTTAAAGTTGATTTACTGGTTTATTTTTATGGCAGCTTAAGCCCATTTGCCTTATAGCAATCTTGTCAAATTCAGCATATGCTGAGTATACAGCCACTTTCATGTGCCTTTTTCCTAGCCCAATTGTTTTCTAAAATGTTTAAAACTTACTTTTTCATGAAACTTATTGGTCAATCTCACACTGCTTTTAGCTTTTAGGTTTTAGCTTATTCTTTAGTTAGCATTAAAAAGTAGCTTAAAATGCCC
>BQNB010080450.1:0-25923 GCA_026074375.1 Tanacetum coccineum
AGTCGATATAAACACCTCGCTGAACTAAATTATCCCGAGTGGGTAACCTGTTAAGAGAAGCCCTCCAAACACATATGTTCCCCTTCCTAGGAATCCAAGAATTCCAATTATGATGATCACCCACAACCCAATCACCAAGGGCAATATTTTGAATCATTTTAACAAGAGTATTAACTTTAAACTTACCCGACACATCTTCGGTCCAAAACCATTTGTCTGAATCGTTCGAGTCAAGTTTCAGACCCTCAATACTCGAAGTAAGAGATAGAAGATCATCGATAGCTCTACCTCGCGGGGCGATCCACCACGACCAATTACCACACCACTCATTGTTAGAGTGATGCCATCGATCACTCACCTTGCAGTCTTTGTTAATCTCTAGAGCATATAGCATGGGAAACTTGGCACAAAGACGTTGCCTGCTGCCACACCAAGGATCGTGCCAAAACGAAGTCGTGTCCTTATTTTTTACTTTAATAATAAAGGAATTTTTAAACGAGGGGCTGATGTGTGACATCTCGTATTTTACGGTCAATATTTAAACCCAGCCCTAATTTATTTTCTAAATTTTATAGAATTTGTTTTTATTCTTTTTAGTCGGTCTAGTAAAAATCATCGTTTCAGGTATTTACGAATCGTGCTTTGGTCATTTATCCATTTTAGCGTTTGAGAAAAATTAATAAATTAGTATTTTAGCTTCGAAAGTTTAATTATTGTTTTTATTTTAGTGTTTCCTGACTTTTCCTGCGTTTTAGCCGAAACCGTGTAAAATAGTATTTTTATATCTTATAACATCTTAATTAAAATGTTCCTACACAAAGTAATATGTCACAAAAAAAAATTATGAAACATAAGCCCAAGCCAAATATGGCCGGCTACATTAAAGCCCAAACAAACATCCTTTTTTTAAGAACCGACCTAAACTTTCCCTCTTAATATAGTAGACACTTCTTTTATTTTTTTACTAATCCTTCATTTGGTCCAACAAATAAACACAGGAAAAACACAGTAGCAAAAATATCTCTTCCCTCTCTTCCTATTCGACGACACAACACCAAAACCCCCCCAAAATCACTCATCAAAACTCTTCCCTCTTGATTCCAATCACTTAATCATCACTAATACAATAATCCCCATTACGATCTACAATAAAATCAACATGCAAAAGGTTTTTCTAGAGTTTTTGATTTTTATTGATTTTCGATTTCAAGGGTTTTGATCTAATTGAGGGTAATTGGAGTTGCAAGAGTGTAATAATAAGTGGGTAAATAAGTTGTGGTGCAACAAAAATGAGTTTTGGATATTGTTTTGGGGTTATGAGTGGATCGGCCAACAATCAAAACCCATAAGGGTTGATTGTTTTGATCATGTAGCTATCTTATTATATTTTGTAAGTAATCTATTTAGTTTTTATATTGATTTGGTTATATATTACTTGCATGTGTTAATTTTATATTCGAGAATCCATGAACTTTATTGCATGTTATAATTTTGAGGTTGTTGATGGTTTGAGGTGTTAAGTAGAGGCGTTAGGTTAGTTTATGTGTGTTGGGATCGATTATGAAGCTTGAAAATGGTGTTTTAAAGGAGTTGAAAGATACTCATTAGGTGCAGAAAATTTGCGAGCCGAATTAGGTCGAGTCAAAATTTTTGAAACTAAATTTAGGCTTAAGAATGTGATAGAGGAAGTCCGTAGGTTCGATTCGATATATCGATCGTTAGATAACTCTTAAAAACGAACATTTGGCGGTCGATTGAAGTCGAGCAAAATGTTAAAAATAAAAACTGCAGTTAATAAAAATAATAGTTGCTGGCAGATTCGAAAAAGGGCATTTTCGTCATTTTTTGGTCCTTTCGGCCTTCGGCCGAAACACGAAAGTTGTCCGGAATGTCGTTTTACTTTGCCGCGAGGCTTGTTAGTCTTAAAAAGGCGTAATGACGGGTTGAAAAGCTTAAAATAAAATATGCGTTTTTCTTTTCTTTTTTAGTTTGCATCAGATCTGATATAGGGTATTTTCGTCCTTTTCTATCGAGTTTTGAGTCTCGGGTAAAACTAAAAAGTTGTTTAAAATGCCGTTTTATCTTTCCGCGAGGATAACTAAGGCTGAAAACGTGTGTTAATGGGTTGAAAATTTTAGGATTTGATATTACATTTTTAAGAAAAAGATAAGTTTTCTGCAGAAACTTGCAGGGGTTTTTTGATCATTTTATGTTGGGTTTCGGGTCTTGGCTAAAACTAAAAAGTTGTCCGAAACATCGTTTTACATCAAATTGCTTTAGAGTCCGAGTCGTGAAAATGTGATTTAGCGGGTCGTCTTGGACTCGTCAGATTTAAGGAAATATATATAATATAAAGTCAACTTGGCGAAATTCTTCTAAGGGTCAATTAACGTTATGAAAAATAGTTAGGCGTAACAAAAACTGAAATTTGCAACTAATAGGATAGTATTTCGCTTTCGTTCGCGTCTAGATGTCTTAATCTTTATAATGGGTCAAAATGGGTAATTTTTTTTAAAATTGCATATTAGTCGGAATGGGTTAAAATAGAGTTAATCATAAGGCTGATCATTTTAGTGGGTATAAATAAGTAAGTTTGGTGCACTCATGGATTTTACGATATAAGATTTCATATATGTCGGAATATATATATTTTACATACTTATGCATTTTTCTTATAAATATTCTCTTATACGCACACTATTATTATAGGTCGTGGGTGAGACGTTGTCGCCATTCTCTCCTTGTTGAATTTCTCGTTCGATACTTCATTGCTTCACGGTGAGTTCATAGCCCCACCTTTTCTCTTTTAATGGTTTTCATAAACTGTTTTCGGAGTGAGAATACATGCTCGTTTTACTAAGCAAACTTATTGATTTCTACTACTTAAGCGTTACATGACTATTTTTACTAGAGCTTTTACTTGTTTACTACATGGATTTTAATACATGTGTGATACATGGTTGTTTACTTATGAACTTACTAAAGCTTGGTTTGCTTACCACACGATTTGAGATCATTGAGTACCTATATATATGAAACCGTAAGTTTTGAACGCACTATTTGTTTTAATGGGACATAAGTGCTTGAAGGGTATGCCTGACCCGATTCTGAAATTATCTGCATGAGTCACTATTGCCAAAGTCCCTAATTTCGTAAACCGTTAATTACCCGCGGGGTAAACGCTAGTACAATTAATAGATCTATTGGGTTTGACAACCCTATCCAGGGGTATGAATCATATCCTTTTGAGCACCCCACCCAGTTAACGAACAATTTGTATTGAGAATTCATAGGTATGAGGCAATGATACCTAGTATAGGGGAAACTGTGTTTGCATATGATATGCGTTATTGTCAAGGTTCGGTGTCACGAGCTCAATGCGATAATGTTGAATTATACTTGAAATACTGTCGCTGGCTGATCTTAAACCTTGTGGTCCACTACAAAACATTACTTGATTTATTGAATCACTACTTGGATTTCAGAAATAATACTTTGAAATGTTGTAATTCTACTTTTCTTACTAAAATATTACTTGAATTATTTCAATATTGCTTTTACTTAAACCTATGAATTCACCAAAATTTGTTGACGTTTTTGCATGTATTTTGCCAGGTTATTATATTGCTAGCTGAGCATTGGGAGCACTCGAGTCGCGCGAATATCAAAACTTTAAAGACTCGGTTTTCTTCACATTCGATAACCATTTATCTTTAAATATACAATTGAGTCATGTTTGAACGCTTGTAACTTTTGTTAAAAGGAAATTATTAGGACCTGTGTAACTCTGATATTTTATTAAATCGAATGTGACATTTTATTAAACGTCTCTTGATAACGTCAAATAACGTTTATTTTATTGCATCATTTATCCCATGTTATTAACCCATTTTGTATAATTATTGCAAAGAATTGTTACTTAATCGTTTATATTTGAGAATTGCAGTAATTATGGAGTACTTGGTGAAAGTTAGCAAAAGGCGCGCATTCTGGAGCTTAAACGAAGATATTTTGAAGATTATTGATTCTGACTACCAATACGCCGTATCCATCAAGGAAGATACAGCGTATCCGTGCCTGCACTCACCAAAGACCACGAAGGAAACAAGATCTATACGCCGTATCCAGAGAAGACCAATACGTCGTATTGGAGATATAGTATGTGAAGATTCTGGAAGATATCAAGCATGGTCCCTACTCCAAGAAACCCCCCAATACGCCATATCCAACCCATTGGATACACCGTATCGACACCGACTCCAGACAGTATAGATACACAACTCAAAAACGAGTTTTAAGTGTGCTAAGTCATATTCTCGATACCTAAACCATAAAAGTCGATTTTTAGAGGAGAAAAAGAGTAGAAGACGTCGAGCAACGTTATCAATTCCATAGGAGACAAGGTGTAATTCCATATACTTTAGTAATCGTTCAGTTTTTGGTATCATTCGTTAACTCGGTTAGTTTACCTTGGCTAAATAATTGCTTTTGTATTTATTATGACTTTTAAAGGCTAATACCTTTGGGTATTAGCCATTATTATGAAGATCTGAATGTTTGGTATTGTTTATCTCGATTTCTTGATTTATCGTTGAATGCTTGTTTATGTATCAATATACTTGTTTACGTGCTTTTGTATGTGACCTATCATTCAACTAGATCTAGTGATACAGACCAAGTAATCTAGAGTTTGGAATAGCTCTCCATATAGTGATTTATACATCTAGAATCATAGGATCATAAATATTGTCCTTCTAAAACCGTGCTAAGGATACGCTTTTGGCTTAACTAGTTAACAGAAACTGCCTTTGGTTTATTGAACGTGTTGACTAGCAGGTAAACCTAGATAATTCAACAAATAATGTTCTGATTCCATTGGATAGTTGGACAAGTGGACTACTAGAGTATAAATTGTAGTTAAGCGGTAAGTGGGTAAAGTCTCTATGAGCTAGGGTTTAAGATCACCATTGCTTTAATCCCAAAGATAGATTATAATCAGCAAATAAGGATGCTTTATGCGGATGCTTTAATTGTGATTGAATTAATGTGTCTAGGTCTTAGGAAGAAGTAACGTCTAAGTCTTAAGAATGATATGCCACCTCGAGAGAAGAAATCATTGCACTAAATAAATAAACCAACATTCTTATCGGATTAATAATGGTTAATATAGTTTTCTTATATTTAGCTCGACCGCTCTTTGATCTTCTGTTAATTTGCTTGCGTGGGTTAAAGTGTCTTGAATGGATTGTAGTCACCCACCAAACCGTGCCGGTCTCTCAGGCTAAAACCCCATTTTTACATGTTAGAATTAGGATTAGGACTAACATAGGTTTAGCATAGGTTTGACTTAGATTAGATAACCAAAGTATTAATAAATTGATAGATTTAACCTCGCTTCAAGTGTTCGACACCTTACTTAGCATGAAACTCCCATCTGACCGGGTACACTGCCCGTGAAAGTGTTGTTTTTGGTTAAGTCGGCAAAATATAAATTTAGAACTTGAAATCATAAATTATGACCACACGACGACACACCAAGTTTTTGGCGCCGTTGCCGGGGAGTGAAAATTAATCTTGTTTTTTATTTGATATTTTGGTTTTTAGCATTAGATTAGATCTAACCTCTTAGGATTAGTGTAAATTAGATTAGTGTATAAATCTTGTAAATTTTGTATAAATCTGTAAATTTTGTATAGTAGTAAGTTTAATTATTTGCTTGTAAATTGTTTGTTTAATTGTGTATTTATTTGATTGTTTTTTCAAATACACTGTTCTAGTCGATAAACCGATACGGCGTATCCACTTCTATTGTATACGGCGTATCCAACTTTCTGTCCAATACAACGTATTCGTTCAACTGATTAATACGGCGTATTCACTTCTATTGAATACGGCGTATCGATCATCTGATATAAAACACCGATGCTTTAATTTTTGTATTTGATTCCGTAAACCTGAGTTTTCTTTCTATCGAGCTTATCCTACTAATTGTTATCTTGTGTTCTAGGTAGTACATGACAAGGAGTTCAACTAACGAACTATTTTCACCTTTCAAAAATCCGAAACGAGAATTTCGATCATCTAGGAGGCTTTTCAAGACACTAAGTCTTGACGAATCTAGAACGCCTGGACTTAATCTATTTTCTGACCTAGAAGATTATTCGGAGGAAGAAGAAGCGGAAACAATGGCTGAAACTATGGAGCAATACATGAGCAAAACTCGAGCCGACTGTGGATCGGGTGTTACTAGGCCTAAGATCGAGGAAAAGGTCAGTTTTGAACTAAAAGGCCAATTTCTCAAGGATGTACGTACCAACACCTTCAGTGGTTCAGATCATGAAGATGCGAACGAACACATCGAGAAAGTTCTTAAGATCGTATATTTATTCCGCATTCCTAATATTACTATAGACCATGTGATGCTTAGAGCCTTCCCCATGTCCCTTACCAGAACCGCAAGTAGGTGGCTAAGAAACAAATCAACTGGTTCGATTACAACCTGGGAAGATCTGAAGACTAAGTTTCTAAGCAAATATTTCCCACCCGCTCGTACTGCAAAGAAAATGGAGGAGATCAACAACTTTTAATAAGAGCCGGACGAAAACCTCTATCAAGCTTGGGAACGATTTAAAGAAATCTTGATGAAGTGTCCCTAACACTATTTAACAAAGATACAGGAGGTAGTCTTGTTCTATAATGGAATGGATGTTCCTACTCAACAAATTCTTGATTCAAGAGGTGCCATACCATCAAAGACTGCTGCTGACGCAAAAGTAGCCATCCAAAAAATGGTTGAATACTCTAAAAAATGGCACAATGGAATATCTAGGATCAGAAGTACTGAAACTTTTGATGGATTAGCAGCAATACAAGCACAACTGAACAACCTTGGAAGGGAAATCAAGAAGGTAAATGAAAAAGTTTATGCTGCTCAAGTAGGATGTGAACAATGGAAAGGACCTCATTACACCAAAGATTTCCCACTCAAAGAAGAAGGGAAAACCCTAGAAGAAGCTTACCTCACGCAATTTAGTGGACCTTTTCAAGGAGGGGGATATAGAGCAACAACTCCAGGTTTCTATCAAAGGAACAACGAAATCCTTCGTACGAAGAACGAAAGCAATCAATGGAAGATACCTTGAGCAAATTTATGGGAGAATCGGCAAAAAGACACAAGGAAAACTCTAACTTGATCAAACAGATCTGAGCTTCAACGAATGTTGCCATAAAGAACCAAGGAGCATCAATTAAAACTTTAGAGATTCAAATCGGGCAAATGAACAAGGTACTACAGGAAAGAGGATTTGGAAGTTTACCAAGCTCAACTAAAACAAACTCGAGAGACCAAGTCAAGTCGATTTCGACCACTATTGAATCTGATGCAAGCTCGATACGCCGTATTGGATCATCCCAATACGCCGTATCCACTAGACAGAGCAATACACTGATGTACGATGCAAGACAAACGACAATCCCGTTTCTAAGTCGTTTAAATGATTGCTACTGTGATGATAATAAGGGATCGTATGGACTGCAATTTTCAGAAGCTTACTCTGAAGCTTCACATATCGATAAATCCATACCCCGAAATGAGAAAGACCCAGGGAGTTTCACTTTACCTTACTATATTAATAATGTTTGCTTTGATAATGCCCTTGTTAACTTAGGATCTAGCGTTAGTGTTATGCCTTTCTTGACCTACCTTAACTTAGGATTAGGCGAATTAGCTCACACTAAGCTAACAGTGGAATTGGCAGACAGGACAGTGAAATATCCAAAAGGAATTGCTAAAAACGTTCTAGTAGGAATTGGTAAATTTACTTTCCCCGTAGACTTTATAATTCTTGATATGCCCGAGGATATCAAAGTGCTCTTGATCCTCAGAAGACCATTTTTGTCTACCGCTCGTGCTAAGATTGATGTATACAAGAGAAAGATTATTTTAAGAGTTGGGGAAGAAAGGATTATTTTCAAAAGTGTTAAACCTGCTAGTAGTTTAATTAAGAGGGTCTACATGTTAAGCTTGAGAGAAAGAATGAAACTTTATCTAGAAGCTAGGCTAATGGGAGAAACTTTAGTGTTGAATAGATCATTAGACCGTTTGAACGGAGATTACATAGAATTGAACGATGGTAATGTACCAATAGAGCTTAGGAGAGATCAAGTCGATGATTTAATACCCACCATTGAGGAAGGTGAGGTAGTTGAGGAATTTAGAGCTAGGAATGATGATAGAATGATTAATGACATCATTGGATATCCTAGTGAGTATGACCACGATAAGAAGATCCGTATCGATTATGCCTACAATTTGAAGTTTTCATGCATGATAGGCTTTGAATTCTTACACGCTAATTTTTTCCCTATCTTGTACGTGAATGTAATGTCCAAAAAGTTTTATAATTCTATAATGAAAGACAAATTGGAGTACAAGGGAAACAATGTAGTTGGATCCCTGATGAACATACCTATCTTTGTTGGAACTTTTTCTGTGACAACAGACTTTGCAATTTTAGAGGATATGGATGATTATCGTGATGAAGGAATGGGCGATGTTATTTTTGGCGAACCATTTTTAAGAGAAGTTGGAATTAATGCAAGACGGTTCGATGGAATGATTACCATTTACAATGGTAATGATGAAGTAACTTACCAAATGGTGCGATCACATCCGAGGTTTAAACACCACACCAATGTACAATGCAATAAGATCCCACCATTACTGAAGGTGAGTGAACAAGACAAGATGAATGGAATCTCGCATCCATACCAAAAACTTAAGGGTTTCTACAAAGGAGTTTTAAACTTAGGACCCGAATTTGTCCGAGATCCATCGATGGAAGAATATCTAACACGCGGGCACGTTAGCGTACATGAGATGGAATGGTGAAAAGAAGCTGGAAGACAAGTCTAACTTAAAGACTTCTCTGTAAAGAAAGTGCTTCCCGGGAGACAACCCGAAATGTTATTTAATTTTGTTATCGAGTCTGTCTTCCCAAACATCAATACGGCGTATCCGCTCCATACCATACGGCGTATTGATTGTCTGGACGTTATCAATCTTTACTTTTTATTTAATTTTTAAACATTATTGTCAGTTCTGGCAATACGGCGTATTCATGTACATGATACGGCGTATTCATCAGACTGACCCGTATTTTAGTTTGTTTAGTTTAGTTTAAATTAACCGTAGATGCCAAGATAGGAATGCACGTTTTCCTATTTTACACAGGACCTCGTATAAGAAAAATCGATGAATGTTGGTGGAGAATGTACAAAATCTGGAGATCCTGAAGTGTTGGAGTCTTGAAACTTCAAGACGGCTGTTCAACACACAATCTTGCTCAATAAAGCTACATGAAGAATCACTACCGAGCAAATATCAGGGGAGTTTCTCATTCTAATTCTTTTTAATTCTTGTATTTTTAATGTTTTATCTATACAATGAGGACGTTGTATAATTCAAGTGGGGGGATGGAATTAGAATATTTACTTGTCTTATTTTTCACACTAAAATGCTTAAACTATGCTCAAATTTAAAAAAATTTCAAGCATACTTTTGTGAAATTACATATTACATAACCCACACACAATAACCCTTATTAGATATTGTGAGAATTTAGCATATCCGTTTCTAAATGTTTACCCAAATTCCATAAAATATTAGTGTGCCGGTGGTGTAGTAGACTTTAGAACTTGGCTTGGTATATCACTCGAGACCACAGTGATGAGTATTATGGATTTAATTGGAGTAACTTGTTTAAATTGGTAAATTTTTAGGATTACACCCAAATCGCCTTTCTATGTTGTTTATTAACTAACTACACCGGTTAGTTAACCTCCCGTATAAACCCTTTGTTTACTCTCACTTTAAGAGTAAGATTCCTCTAGAACAACCCGTAGAGCCAATCCTTTAGGAATTACACCAACTATTTGTTTCGTTACACCCTTACACCTTAACCTGCCCTGTTAGATTAAGTTTAATTTACAGTTGCTAGTTGCTTAAAGTGTAAAGTTTGTATTTCCCAAGTCTTGTGTCATTTTCTATCTTTGGTGCGGTTAGAAATTTGCACATTCCAAATGGGAATGTATATTAGTAGTCAAAGCTCATGTGATTTTACTACCATCACAATTATTGGTGAGTCCGAAGAATAAAGAACTATCAAAGGAATTATCCGGAATTATTATGATCTTGAAGATGGTGAAACTACACCGAGATTTGAAGTATAGTTTAGTGTTAAAAAAATCAAAATAATTAAAAAAATCGCAACAAAAAAAGAGAAGGAAAGTTTGAAGATAATCGTTTCGCAAGAGCATTACCGAAGGAATTACACGAAGGATCGATTATTCGTTGATACGTCTAAAAAATCAACGATATAAAGTTTTGTATAAAGTGAAAGATATCACCACTTGCCTTGTAGAGTATGCAAAGTTATGGGATGAATGGGAAGTTGACCGTTACGGGAACGCCAACTTAGGTTGTTGTTTTGATCTATTGATCAAGACGTTGTAAATAGTTGTGTCTTTATCATGGTAACGGTCAGGAAAAGTATCTAGCAACTTGTATTTTAGGCTTAACCTATTTGTTTCTTGATTTTTATTTAACAACAATTTACTTCCCTCTCACCTAATGATTAGCCGCTGGTTTTACGCGAACGTAGATGTGATCGAGCGTGCATATCTATTCCGTTGTTACGACCATGTATGCATGTCTCAGCTGCCTCGTTGGTTTATGACTTTTGGTGAAAGTTAGAAGGTCCCTACCCTATATCATTCTTTATCCTAACCGTTGGTTAAATTCAAATGGGGATGTGATCGAACACACATGTCTATTTCGTCGTTACGGTCATGTATGTTTGCTTAAGCTGCCTTGTTGGAGTGGTACTTCTGGTGAAAGATTATAGAATGATCAACCCTAAGCCTTTCCATAAAAAAACTCATATTTACCTTTATAAACTTGTTACTCCTTGGCTTTAGTGGTGGAGATGTGTATCCTTGCCAAGCTTATGGTAGAATACTCGTCACGACCGAGCAATTGAGTGAATTAGTTACATGTTACCACATAGATTAGTTGAGTGATTTGAGTGTTTTCATCTTCCTATTTCGTGAGGTGTTTGGTTGTGTACTTGTAATAGATCGAATAAATACTTTAACGGAAAATATCCTTAGGGATACATTTTTGTAAACTTCTAAAGGCTACTTGAGGACAAGTAGGATTCAAGTGGGGGGATATTTAATGACATCAAATAACGTCTATTTTATAGCATCATTTATCCCATGTTATTAACCCATTTTGTATAATTATTGCAAAGAATTGTTACTTAATCATTTATATTTGAGAATTACAGTAATTATGGAGTACTTGGTGAAAGTTAGCAAAAGGCGTGCATTCTAGAGCTTAAACGAAGATATTTTGAAGATTATTTATTCTGACTACCAATACGCCGTATCCATCAAGGAAGATACATCGTATCCGTACCTGCACTCACCAAAGACCACGAAGGAAACAAGATCTATACGCCGTATCCAGAGAAGACCAATACGCCGTATTGAAGATATAGTATGTGAAGATTCTGGAAGATATCAAGCGTGGTCCCTACTCCAAGAAACCCCCAATACGCCGTATCCAACCCATTGGATACGCCGTATCGACACCGACTCCAGAAAGTATAAATACAAAACTCAAAAACGAGTTTTAAGTGTGCTAAATCATATTCTCGATACCTAAACCATAAAAGTTGATTTTTAGAGGAGAAAAAGAGCAGAAGAGGTCGAGCAACGTTAACAATTCCATATGAGACAACGTGTAATTCCATATAATTTAGTAATCGCTTAGTTTTTGGTATCATTCGTTAACTCGGTTAGTTTACCTTGGCTAAATAATTGATTTTGTATTTATTATGACGTTTGAAGGCTAATACCTTCGGGTATTAGCCATTATTATGAAGATCTAAATGTTTGGTATTGTTTATCTCGATTTCTTGATTTATCGTTGAATGCTTGTTTATGTTTATCAATATACTTGTTTACGTGCTTTTGTATGCGACCTATCATTCAACTAGATCTAGTGATACGGACCAAGTAATCTAGAGTCTGGGATAGCTCTCCATATAGTGATTTATACATCTAGAATCATAGGATCACAAATATTGTCCTTCTAAAACCGTGCTAAGGATACGCTTCTGGCTTAACTAGTTAACAAAAATTGCCTTTGGTTTATTGAACGTGTTGACTAGTAGGTGAACCTAGATAATTCAACAAATAATGTTCTGATTCCATTGGATAGTTGGACAAGTGGACTACTAGAGTATAAATTGTCGTTAAGTGGTAAGTGGGTAAAGTCTCTATGAGCTAGGGTTTAACAAGATCACCATTGCTTTAATCCCTAAGATAGATTATAATAAGCAAATAAGGATACTTTATGCGAATGCTTTAATTGTGACAGAATTAATGTGTCTAGGTCTTAGGAAGAAGTAACGCCTAAGTCTTAAGAATGATATGCCACCTTGAGAGAAGAATCATTGCACTAAATAAACAAACCAACATTCTAATCGGATTAATAAATGTTATTACAATTTTCTTATATTTGGCTCGACCGCTCTTTGATCTTCTGTTAATTTCCTTGCGTGGGTTAAAGTGTCTTGAATTGATTGTAGTCACCAACCAAACCGTGCCAGTCTCTCAGGCTAAAACCCCCCTTTTACCTGTTAGAATTAGGATTAGGACTAACATAGGTTTATCATATGTTTGACTTAGATTATAATTAACATAGATTAGATAACCAAAGTATTTATAAATTGATAGATTTAACCTCGCTTCAAGTGTTCGACACCTTACTTACCACGAAACTCCCATCTGACCGGGTACACTGCTCGTGAAAGTGTTGTTTTTGGTTAAGTTGGCAAAATATAAATTTAAAACTTAAAATCATAAATTACAACCACACGACGACACACCATCTCTTTTGAGGTCGGTTTCTGTAACTTCTGTGTATGAACTATGAAGTAGCACCCCAAGTGGTATTCCGCTGCGTTGTGATTTTGGGGGTGTTACAGTGTGGTATCAGAGCTCAAGTTATAGGGAACTAGGTCGTTCTCAAAACCTGGACTATAATTGTTTTTCGAAAATTTTTAAAAGTCTTTCACCGTTGTCCGATATCCGCGCGCGCTTTCTCCCAGATAACTTATATGCTCTCTTTTGCATCCCTATTGCTATTACATGAATAATGAGTATATAACACTTGGTTATGATTTCGCTCTTTTACGTCTATCTTATGACGTCTTATTGTTTGCCTTATATATATATATATATATATATATATATATATATATATATATATATATATATATATATATGTCACTCATTTGCTTCCTGGTTGGGCTTGTCCAACACATGTTCAAGTTGTAATGTTCTTTTGATTAATATAATTCACCCTTTGCATCAAAAAAAGTAGCTGTAAAAAATATCAAAAGAACAGCTTTCAAACGGATGTAAAAGGTCACTTTTAAAATCATTACAATAGAAGTTATCAACTTCCTTATCAGTCGTGGTTGACATTTAGCTTCAAAATAACCATCACATATACAAATCCTATTAAAAAGCCGCACTGAGTGTTCTTGCCAAAGAATTTCAAAGTTTCCCACTTTGGTATATTTCCAAGTGTTCTTCCGACATTGAAAATAGTGCTCTATTATTCTACTGTTGTGCGTTATCTCAAGATTAATATTACTACTATTTCCTATGAATAAACTCATTTCATGTTTGTTACATCTTTTTTAAAAGAACTGAAATTAAAGGTAGCATTTAATAAGCAACTAATCAAAACACAATAAGGTACCTGGTTTATTGAAGTAGCATTCAATATTGCATCCTTCTCCTTATAAGTAGAGAAACTCATGCGAGACTCGAGCATTTTCTGACCTTCTGAAGATTTCTATAGAGAACACACAATTATTCCAACATGATCATATCATGAGTATATAACATGTATATGGCATCAACAAACGCAAAGACTCCCAACGCCAAGAATCATGCAGAGGAGTTAATTGCTCATACTTGAAAATTGTTAGGTTACAAAGGAAGATCAAACATTTAATCACAGAACAACAATCTACTTATTTTCCTACTGCAAAGAATAATACTTGAACATGCCACAAGCTTTTTCGGAGTACTTAAAACCTAATAACAACAGTAATACTATAGCATCTCTGTTTTTCTAATAGCCACCTTGGTAAGCGTATGGCTTCCTAAGCTGATCATCAATCCACAAAAAATACAACCATTTATCAAAAAGTTGCCACAAAAGTAAAAGATCACATTAATGCTTGGTGGCTAGCAGCTAATCTACAGGCTTCGGTTGTCCTAAAAGGCACTTGGTTCTATCTTTCAGAGATTGATCAGTAACTTGGTACTGACGTGATCACTCAAATCCACCAAGTATTCTACTAATCAGAATGTCGTGCAGTTTTAATAGGGGCCACATTTCTGCAATAAGACCGATATAACTTGAATTTAAAAACAAAATGCTTAGTAAGAGTGATGATGGATCGATTTTTTTTCATACATCACTAATAATTTTTCCTAGCCGATTCATAGTAATCAAGTGTCACCATTTAAGATATCTAAGCACTGTCCAAATTTCAGTGGGTTGGTTTTGCTTTAATAAAAAGATTATCTAAATGCGCGTAATAAGAAGTACATGTAAATGACGAGTAGCTTAATCCTAAAATAATCTTAAAAACTCAGGGTAATTTAACCTGCCAGGCTTGTTGTTACATGTGCAGTTGCATACTTCTTCGCCAAAGGGCTTTGTCCAATGCACCTTATCTTGCTGAGCTGGCTCTCTTTGTTCACAGGATCCTTCATTGATTACACAACTACCATTAGTAACTATAGCTGGTGACAAACTATCTCGAGAACCACAACACCTTGCTTCATTGTCTTCTAGAAAGGTATTCGTTCAAGCTGAGCATCATGGCCCTTTGCAACCCTAAGCGTACAAGTTACATCTGACAATAAACATGTCACATATCACTCTTTTAATGAGAGCTACAAAGCACATGTGATATAAAATTATCAAATGGTTGTCTTTGAACATCACATATTGATTGCAGCTTTTTATAAATTAAGAGAAGTATAATTTTGAATATAATACATCCCTCTGTGGCCGCTTATCATCTAAATCATATCTGATAATCACAAAACAAATTACAATAAAATAAATATAATAAACTGCCATCCAAAAAAACACAAATTACAACAAAGAAACATCACATATACAGATCATATACTTATAATCAATAAAACAAATCTAATAAAGAAAACATGACTAATACATAACCTAGACATTCATGTGACGTGTAAACCAGTTTATGACTGCCATCCGAAAAAACACAAATTACAACAAAGAAACATTACATATGCAGATCATTACTGATAATCAATGAAACAAATATAATAAAGATAACATGACGAAGACATAACCTGGTTAATATTGTATATTACCTAATAGTTGCAGCCCCATAATCAAAAGACATAACCTGCTTATACATGAATATGGAGAATGGTGTCACGACTGTATATGACATCAAACGTATTCTCAGATTGTGACAGCTGATTTATTTAAAAGTTGTAATTATCTTTTAAGAAACCGAATTCTTTGTGATGGATATCCCCTTGAAATCAATTCCTAAATTATCTAAAAAGATTTTCTAGAACTAAAAAAAACCACGAGTTTTACCAAAAAAAATGAAAAAAATAAATCTTGATGACGTGGCATGCATGATGACATGGCCTTATGACGTGGCAAAAAATTGTCAAATGCCTCCTGTTATATATAATATATATGTATGTATATATATATATATATTAGCCACTCCAATTACCGCGTGATTCCTGATTTTTCATTACTCCCTCGAGCATCAATACTAGTATTATATAAGGATACCCGTACATATATGAACTACTTTCTTTTCGATCTCTTATACTCATCTTCTGGATTGCCGTCTATTTATATAGAAGTGATTTGTGTGAGTTTAACTATTTAAGGTCGATGTGTCGCCTTGGTGTTATAGCTAACGTATGATTAGAATTTGGATCGTGGGTACGCCTACCTGCATGTTGTGTATAATTTAGCGATGCTTTTTCAATCGAGCTTGATTTGATGCCTGTGCCAATCTAAGCCTAAAGGCGAAATCATTTACGTAATGATAATTACTTGCATATGTGTATAGTACTATAGTACATCTTAATGAGTTTGTTTACTTCAATAAACTGTGAGCGATGCGGTTATCTCCGAAACATTTACGCGACTTTACTTTATTCCCTTTCGATAATAATGGAATTCGGCGTAGTTTGTCAATCCTGATGGTTATTTTATTAGTGACTCCGAGTTTGAACACTCTTTATGCTTTTGAATAGCATATGTTGTTTCGTAATCTATCGTTTTGAAGTCTTCCGGTT
Source organism: Tanacetum coccineum (assembly GCA_026074375.1). NCBI lineage: Eukaryota > Viridiplantae > Streptophyta > Magnoliopsida > Asterales > Asteraceae > Tanacetum > Tanacetum coccineum. The sequence continues at coordinate 16,462 of BQNB010080450.1, forward strand.
AATGGGAGTACGACCTTAACTTGTCATCTCGGATCGTGCCGTCTTTTGGCACTTACTTTGGAACACGATTGACTAACGTCTCATTATTCTTCTCGTTACTTCTTATGATTTTGAAGAATCATGCCGCCAAGGAGACTTTTTCTTCTCAACGTAACATTGTTTTGATCTCGTGCTTTGTTGTGACAATGCTTAAGTAGGCTAATTTATAATTATCTTATTGAAATGAATTGGGACGCCTCTTCATTTGAATAAGGAAATTATAAATCACTGAACCATAAATTTCTAATTCTTATTTACATGGATTGGGACGCCTTTTGATGTAAATAACGATTTGTAAATGAGTGGGCTTAAGTGTATGGCATTCGTACGAACAACTTTCTTTCGATTTGTAATCCGCTTGTACGAATAATTCATTTTCTTCGTTCATCTAATCATTATCATTAAAAACCTTCATACGAATGAGTCTTTAGACTTCTTTCGGTTCGTAGTTTGTTCATTCGATTATTTCCAAATGTATATCCGACATGGCGTGCGTCTCTTTTAACAAGTAATACGTCCGTACGAATCATTAATTGTCTTTACTCTTCTAATCGCTATCATCGTTGCTTTTGTACAAATGGCTATTTGAACTTCTTTCGACTCGTAATTTGTTATATGGATATTTCCGATTATGTATCGACCGTCGCAAACCAAATGGAGATAAGTCGAATAGAGCACCGGGACGGTGCTCCCTTAAGGTGGGAAGACTGTGACATCTCGTATTTTACGGTCAATATTTAAACCCAGCCCTAATTTTATTTTCTAAATTTTATAGAATTTGTTTTTATTCTTTTTAGTCGGTCTAGTAAAAATCATCGTTTTAGGTATTTACGAATCGTTCTTTGGTCATTTATCCGTTTTAGCGTTTGAGAAAAATCGATAAATTAATATTTTAGCTTCGGAAGCTTAATTATTTTTTTTATTTTAGTGTTTCCTGACTTTTCCCGCGTTTTAGCCGAAACCGTGTCAAAATAGTATTTTTACATCTTATAACATCTTAATTAAAATGTTCCTACACAAAGTAATATGTTACAAAAAAAATTATGAAACATAAGCCCAAGCCAAATATGGCCGGCTACATTAAGGCCCAAACAAACATCCCTTTTTTTTAAGAACCGACCCAAACTTTCCCTCTTAATATAGTAGACACTTCTTTTATTTATTTTACTAAGCCTTCATTTGGTCTAACAAATAAACACAGGAAACACACAGTAGCAAAAATATCTCCTCCCTCTCTTCCTGTTCGACAACACAACACCAAAACCCCCAAAATCACTCATCAAAACTCTTCCCTCTTGATTCCAATCACTTAATCATTACTAATACAATAATCTCCATCACTCTCTACAATAAAATCAACATGCAAAAGGTTTTTCTAGAGTTCTTGATTTTTATTGATTTTCGATTTCAAGGGTTTTGATCTAATTAAGGGTAATTAGAGTTGCAAGAGTGTAATAATAAGTGGGTAAATAAGTTGGTAAATAAGTTGTGGTGCAACAAAAACGAGTTTTAGATATTGTTTTAGGGTTGTGAGTGGATCGGCCAACAATCAAAACCCACAAGGGTTGATTGTTTTGATCATCTAGCTATCTTATTGTATTTTGTAAGTAATCTATTTAGTTTTTGTATTGATTTGGTTATATATTACTTACATGTGTTAATTTTATATTCGAGAATCCATGAACTTTGTTGCATGTTATGATTTTGAGGTTGTTGATGGTTTGAGGTGTTAAGTAGAGGCGTTAGATTAGTTTATGTGTGTTGGGATCGATTGTGAAGCTTAAAAATGGTGTTTTGAAGGAGTTGAAAGATACTCATTAGGTGCAGAAAATTTGCGAGCCGAATTAGGTCGAGTCAAAATTTTTGTAAATGAATTTAGGCTACAGAATGTGATAGAGGACGTCCGTAGCTTTGATTCAATATATGGATCGTTAGATAACTCTTAAAAACGAACGTTTGGCGGCCGATTGAAGTCGAGCAAAATGTTAAAAATAAAAACTGCAGTTAATAAAAATAATAGTTGCTGGCAGATTCGAAAAAAGGGCATTTTCGTCATTTTCTGGTCCGTTTCGGCCTTCGGCCGAAACACGAAAGTTGTCCGGAATGTCGTTTTACTTGGCGCGAGGCTTGTTAGTCTTAAAAAGGCGTAATGACGGGTCAAAAAGCTTAAAAAAATCTACGTTTTTCTTTTTTTAGTTTGCATCAGATCTGATATAGTGGCATTTACATCCTTTTATGTCGAGTTTTGAGTCTCGGGTAAAACTCAAAAGTTGTTTAAAATGCCGTTTTACCTTTCCGCAAGGATAACTAAGGCTGAAAATGTGTGTTAACGGGTTGAAAAGCTTAGGATTAGATATGACATTTTTAGGAAAAAAGATAAGTTTTCTGCAGAAACTTGCAGGGGTATGTTGGTCACTTCTGTTGGGTTTCGGGTCTCGGCTAAAACTAAAAAGTTGTCCGAAACGTCGTTTTACATCAAATTGCTTTAGAGTCCGAGTCTTGAAAATGTGATTTAGCGGGTCGTCTTGGACGGGTCAGATTTAAGGAAATATATATAATATAAAGTCAACTTGGCGAAATTCTTCTAAGGGTCAATTAACGTTATGAAAAATAGTTAGGCGTAAAATATCTTAAAAAAACTGGAATTTGCAACTAATAGGATAGTATTTCACTTTCTATCGCGTCTAGATGTCTTAATCTTTATAATTGGTCAAAATGGGTAATTTTTATTAAAATTGCATATTAGTCGGAATGGGTTAAAATGGAGTTAATCATAAGGCGGATCATTTTAGTGGGTATAAATAAGTAAGTTTGGCGCACTCGGAATATATATATTTTACATACTTATGCATTTTATGCATTTTTCTTATAAATATACTCTTATACGCGCACCATTATTATAGGTCGCGGGTGAGAGGTTGTCACCATTCTCTCATTTTTGAATTTCTCGTTTGATACTTCATTTCTTCTCAGTCAGTTCATAGCCCCACCTTTTTCCTTTAATGGTTTTCATAAACTGTTTTTGGGGTGAGAATACATGCTCGTTTTACTAAGCAAACTTATTGATTTCTACTACTTAAGCGTTACATGACTATTTTTACTAAAGCTTTTACTTGGTTACTACATGGATTTTAATACATGTGTGATACATGGTTGTTTACTTATGAACTTACTAAAGCTTGGTTTGCTTACCACACAATTTGAGATCATTGAGTACCTATATATATGAAACCGTGAGTTTTGAACACATTATTTGTTTTGATGGGACACAAGTGCTTGAAGGGTATGCCTGACCCGATTATGAAATTATCTGCATGAGTCGCTAGTGTCAAAGTCCCCAATTTTGTGAACCGTTAATTACCCGCGGGGTAAACGCTAGTACAATTAATAGATCTATTGGGTTTTATCAACCCTGTCCGGGGGTATGAGTCAAATCTTTTTGAGCACCCCATCCAGTTAACGGACAATTTGTATTGAGAATCCGTAGGTATGAGGCAATGATACCTAGTATAGGGGAAACTGTGTTTGCATATGATATGCGTTATTGTCAAGGTTTGGTGTCACGAGCTCAATGCGATAATGTTGAATTATACTTGAAATACTGTCGCTGGCTGATCTTAAACCTTGTGGTCCACTACTGAACATTACTTGATTTATTGAATCACTACTTGGATTTCGGAAATAATACTTTGAAATGTTGTAACGCTACTTTTCTTACTGAAATATTACTTGAATTATTTCAATACTGCTTTTACTTAAACCTATGAATTCACCAACATTTGTTGACATTTTTGCATGTATTTTCTCAGGTTATTATATTGCTAGCTGAGCATTGGGAGCATTCGAGTCGCGCGGATATCAAAAATTTAAAGACTCGGTTTTCTTCACATTCGATAACCATTTATCTTTAAATATACAATTGAGTCATGTTTGTACGCTTGTAACTTTTGTTAAAAGGAAATTATTGGGACCTGTGTAACTCTGATATTTTGTTAAATCGAATGTGACATTTATTAAACATCTCTTTTGAGTTCGTTTTCTGTAATTTGTGTGTATGAACTATGAAGTAGCACCCAAAGTGTTATTCCGCTGGGTTGTGATTTTGGGGGTGTTACATGATGTCACCAATGTAAGAGTAAGTCTTAATTATATCAGACCATATACCACTAATGCTTGAAGAGCTTGAATGTGAATCAAAACCACCACCTCCTTCATAAAATTCCTTAATCACTTCACGCCAAACAACATTTTTTCCGTGAGGAAGCGTCATCTCCATTTCTTAATAAGACCAATATTTTTTGCTAATAGACTACCAACTCCTAAACCACCTTTATTTCGATCAAGAAGGATGATATTCCATTTAACCTAACTAATACCGCAATGCGATTCTTTAAAACCCCAAAAGAATCGACTTCTAATAGATTCCAAAAGATTAATTACTTTAATAGGGGCTTTGAATAAAGATAAATAATAGATAGGAAGGCTTCCAAGCATGGATTTTACAAGGTTAAGGCGACCACCGATTGAGAGAGAATTAGCTTTCCAAGAGGAAAGCCTATCTCAAAATCGGTTAATAACGCCATTCCACCTATCACACAAGCGCATCCTTTTACCAACCTGGAGACCAAGATACGAGAAAGGTATATTGTCATGGGCACATCCTAATGAGGAAGCCATATAAGTAATGTCATTTTGAGGCACCCCTATCCCCATAATCCTACTCTTCATAATATTCACTTTAAGCCCCGAAGCAAATTCAAAACATTTAAGAATGTGGATAAGATAAAGGGTGTTAACCCTCGACCATTCTCCAAAAAATAAAGCGTCATCCGCGTATTACAACAGGGAGATATTGGAACCACAGTTCGCAAGAAAAATTCCGTAACTTGGAGGGTTTCAGTCACGATCATAAAAAGAAAAAGAGAAAAGGGGCCACCTTGACGAAGATCCCTTTCAAGCTTGAACTCCTTCGTTGGGAAGCCATTAATTAAAATAGAAATAGAAGATGATGAAAGGAACATAGCTATCTAAATTCTCCACTTTAATCCAAACCCCATTTGCCTTAACAAATTGATGAGGTGTCATTTTATACACTTTTCGGGGCCGTTTAACCCCCTAAATCATGTGTTGATGCCCAAAATAGGTACTTAATCGTTCATTTTCAGGTATTTTGCATTTGGAAGGCATTTGGAAGAAATACACGTGACTTGGGCTCATTTGAAGAAGAAACGGATAAGACTACAGACCTACACCAACATTGCTCAAGAATTTCTCCTCGGAAGCTTACACGTGACGCCGTCACAAATCCTATCACAACGGCGTCACAAGATATCGCGACGGCGTCAGCCAGCACGACCCAACCCAAGATCTAGAATATTCTTATCACGACGGCGTCACGATTACAACGCGACGCCGTCGCAACGGTTTTCCTATATATACAAACCCGAAATTAGGGTTATAAGTGTGTAACTTTGGAGTAAAAGAAAGGGACAAACCCTAGTTCGTTTAGCAGCTGTTAGGGACGATTTTATGGCCTCAAAACCCTATTGTACTTCCTTCAATTCATGTTTTAACCAAGTAAGACTATCTTAATCATTCAATATGTCTTGTTGTGTGATTCTTATCTGTTCTTGCTTTATCTTTAACATGCTTGGCTAAACCTTCTATTGTGTTTATTTATGATTGTATGAAACCTAGAATGTAGATCTTAGTGGTGTTGCTTCTTGTGATGAATATGCATGTTAGGTCTTAGAAAACCAGCTTTTGTCTGTATCACTGTTGATATGTCTAGGAAAACATGATTGTGTAGAAAGGATACCATCGGGTAACAGTCTTCATACTACCTTGCCCCTTATATGGTTGATCAACTCTTAATATATTTCACATGCATTTAATATACTCTTAGGGGCCTTGTAATAGTCTTCATACTACCTTACTTGTGCGTTGCCTTAACGGAATATTAAATAGACGGCGGGTTCGTGTAATTCGTTCATGACTTAGGAAATAATTACATAGATCATCACAAGTGTGACAAAGCAACAACACTAGGAGAAGCAATCTAGGGAGTAATACATGATTAAATAAACACAGTCTTTTATTATATTGTTATCACCAGTAGCTTAGTTTATTTAGTTTAATAGCTAAAACCAAAACCACCTCTCCAATATATGATTTTACCTGCTTTCATAAAATATAAAAACACAAAAATAATCTTCTCTCAACCCTTAGAATTCTGTTAGACCGTGATCAGGCCTTCCCAACCTATTCCCCTAGAGAACGATAAGAACCCCCGAGTCTTGCCTATACTACTACTACAACGGTTAGGTACTCTGCCTAGGGAGTTGTAAAACTTCGTGTTGAAGTCTTACGACGACCGCATCAAGTTTTTGGCGCCGTAACGTGGGGAATAGTTAGGTTTTGATCATAGTTTAGCTTAGTTCTACTCGCTTGAATCCTTTCAAGTGAGATATTTAATTTCCGCATATTAGCTTTCTTGTAGTCTATCTTTTCTTTGTGTTAATTGTTTCGTAACCCATTCTCGTCAACCACCATAGGAGACGAGAATCCTATCCGCACTCTTAGAGACTACTCCAAACCTAGCCATGAGGGATACAAAAATACCATTGAGCTCCCCGTAGGGAACAACATGGTACCTCTTCGATCCGACACCATCCTGTTGGTGCAAAACGGATGCTCATTCCACAGACTTCGGTCTGAGGATCCAAACCAACACCTCAAGGATTTCCTAAAACTTATGGACTCACTTGACCTTGACGGTGAAAATAGGGAAAGAATGCGCCTGCATTTATTTCAATTTTCCCTTCGTGATCAAGCTAGCAACTGGCTTGAACGTCTTCCTGCAGGATTCATCACCACATGGGAGGATCTTATTACTCGTTTCCTTGCTCAATTCTTTCCACCGGGAAGGACCGCAAAACTCCACAATGATATCCTGATGTTCCAACAACATCATAGAGAATCTCTATTTGAAGCATGGACTCGTTTCAAGGACTTACTACAAAAATTCCCTCATCATGGCATCGACCTTTGGTACCAAGTCCAAATTTTTTATGACCATGTAAATCCTGTCACAAGACGAACCATTGACCAAGTGGCCGGTGGTAAGCTTCGTGACCGTAACGCCGAAGAATCCTGGGCATTATTAGAGGACCCCGCCCTCTATGACGATGAAAGTTTGAACGACCCAAGGGATTTCGCTAAGCCGGTAAAGGCAATCACTTTGCCTCAAGATGTACCGAGTATATCCGACCGCCGCCTCATCGAGCTCAAAAATCAAGTCCAACGCTTGATGGAAGCTCATCTTGCTCTGACATAACCTACTTAATTGAGCAAAATCACTACCTCATGTGAAATCTGCAGTGGTTCCCATGACACTCAGTATTGCATGGAAAACCCCGAACAAACCTTTGTTGAGTACGTATCCTCGCGTACTGATGAAGCGGGAGGTAAGTGGTATACTTTTAAGCTCGAGCAAAACAATCTTGGTGACACCTACAATCCATCATGGAGAAGTCACCCAAACCTTAGGTGGAGACAACCCCAAAATTCTCAAAATAATTTTTCAAACCCACCTAACCGGTTCCAACCTAACGGTTCATTCCAAAACCATTTCTTCAACAACAATCCTTAGCCTTTCAACATTCAATCAAATCTGGAAGGATTGGTATCCAACTTTATGGCATCTCAAGACGCTAGATTTTCTAAGTTTGAAGCCGATTTCAAACAACAACAAAGCGAGATGACCAATAAAATTGACACAGTGTTGAAGGTCATCACCGATCGAATAGCGGGCGCACTACCTAACGACACGGTTAAGAACCCGAAACTAAATACTTCTCCATTTTTGTTTGCTCGTTCTTACCCAACAATTAAGCCCCATTTCTCATCTCACCCCTCTACTTCAATCAATGCTATCAAATCACATTCCAAAGAGGCAAACATCTCCCAGACAAGCTTGTCGCAGACCGGAACGGGGATGGTAACACCACAACCAAAAGAACCCGAACCAACTCTTGAAGATGAATTCCAAGATTTGCATCTTAACCTACCGGTTCTTGAAGTCCTACCTCATGCCCCAATCTATAATGCCCTGCTAGATAAATACGTGGAGAGCTTAGAACTAGGAAAAAAACGTATCAACATTTGTCAAAGGTTACGTACCTGCAAAGATGGAAGACCCCAGACTATTCACTCTACCTTGTAGACTAGGGGACTCAAAACCTTTTGATACCTTGGTCGATCTAGGATCGTGCATAAACATAATCTCACTTTACCTCTTCAACAAGCTTAACATTGGGCTATTAGAAGATACTGACCATATCTTTAGATTGGCTGACGGAACCAAATCATACCCCGTTGGGATTGTTAAAGACGTAGAAGTCCACATAGGAAAACTAAAACTATTAAATGATTTCTACGTTATCGATATGAAAAAGGACCCCTAAAACCCCTTTACTAGTAGGAAGAGGATTCCTAGCTACCGCCAACGCAGTTATTGATTGTAGAATGGGCAAAATAGCGGTATGAGAATGAATCACTAGGTCGGTATTTGGAGTAAAAGGAGTAGACTTAGGTGAGGAGGAACCCCCTTTTTAGACCACACTAGGAAAAAGGGAATCATACAAACCACGACCTAGCTCAGATGGAGTAGGCGCATTCTGCCACTTACCTGGAGAATGGGAAATTGCTAGAGATGCCGAGCTTAATCCTATTAAGGATACTTTAGTGTTTAGGAGAATGGTGGAATTCCTAGGAGCTCTACCCATAAACCTTAAGTGTAACATGTGGGAGTCAAAAGGCTTAATCGAAAACCCAATTAGCTGGGACAAGCCACCCAAAAACGGAGATGGAGCATGGCACGCCAAGATTATATTGATCGACCCAGACGGAGAAGAGTTCACCAAAACCCTACAATCAATCCCCACCATTAGGAAGCTCTCCGAAAGAGAAAGTCCAAGGGACATCATCGACTTGGACCATTTCTACGACACTTGACGTGTGACTTCGAGTCTAGCTACAAGACTAGTAAATAAAGAAAAATGCTTTTTGGGAGGCAACCCAATATTTACTTTTATCACATTTTAGGAGTGTCTTGTGTGTTTTAATTCTTTACTATTTGTTTTATTATGTTTGAATTATCTTGTAGTCATGCTATGTTTGTTTGTAACTTCGTCTTATTTGCAATCAAAGGTATTTTGCAACAATAAGTGTAAGGGAATTTATCCGGCTTTTGAGCCAAATTCAAACATGTTAAATAAATTATTCAGATTAATTCGCGTCAGTTTCGAATCATATGAGTAAAATTATCAAATCTCAGGTTTTATGCAGCCATTTGTACATGAATTAACTTATGGAATCAAGTGCAAGAATTTTTTTCATCAAAATCAAAAATTTCATTTTCAC
>BQNB010080451.1:5143-29929 GCA_026074375.1 Tanacetum coccineum
CATAAAAGATATGAAGGTGAGGTTTTCACCCCTGGAAAACCACATGAATCTAGTTTTCAAAACATTAATCTAATCATTCAACTCATTTACCAATCAACGAGAATTAAACTTTTACTAACTGATGGTCAAACCATATTATTAACTGAATTTCTTACTTTTGCCGTTTTAGTCATAACTCCTAATCTAAAATAGCAATGAGGTTGGTTCCAATTGGAGGAGTTAGCTCAAGATGTCTAATATCTAACCAAGCTTTAAACCTTGACTTAATCTACAAAATTCTAGAGAAAAACATGTTTCCTAATAGCAACTCCAGAATTGACCTCTTACTGTAAAATGACCATAACTTTCTCATACGGAATCGATATGGGAGTATCCAATTCGCACATTGAAGCTTAAGACTCCCTCTATACAAATATGTAATTTTCTCAGTAGCTATAGACCAAAAATTTGGAGAACAAGCTCCGTTTTCCTGCTGTCCCAAAACATACCGCAAATTCCTATTCTAAATCAACCAATAACACATCTAAATCCTCAATTGATCCATCACAAGGCTAAAATACATCAAAGTGAATCATCTAACACCTCTTTTACATCACTTATACCACTTAATCAAGATCAATCATAATTATGACTTGCATGTTCATAAAAACCATAAATCACAAACATGCATCACTATAATCATCAAAATCATAAAAAGGGAGTCCAAGGAAACATTAAAAACTTACAATGGAGGGTTTTTAGATGATTAACACAAACCCTAGGTGGGTTTCTTGATCCTAGCCGATTACACCTTCAACCAATTAACCAAAACCTTAACTTTTCTTGCTCGAATCTTCCTTGTAATCACCTAGAATCGAACCATTGATGCTCCTACACCTTTAATTCCAATCAATCTCTTAAAAACTCAAGATTCTTGAAAATCAATATTTTTACAAATCCATGAATGGTGAAATTAGTTATGGGGATAGATTAAGGTTAACTTTAGGGATGATTTGGTGTTATAAGGAAGGGATTTTATTGAGTTTTGGTGATGATGATGGTGGTTTGTGTGTTCACTGTGTCGAACACAGTAGGGGGAAGGAAAGGGAATTGGTTTTTTTTTTGTCGTGTGAGTGTTTTTAATTAAAGAAAGGAGTAGGTTTTTCTATGGGGATTTTATAAAAGGGTCTTGGGCTTGGGCTATAAAAAATTAAGGGTGTGTGTGTTGGGCTGCCGAACCAAGGGAGAAAGAAAGAAAGGTTTGGGCCAAATTCTTATTAACTAATTAAACCCGTTACTTTTTATAAAAATGCAAGTTTTTTCTCGGTTTCAGCCAAATACGAATAAAAGATGAAAATTAATAAAAATAAAATAAAATAAGCTCTCATGGCTAAATATGACATTCATTGATTTCTCGATTGATAAAACGGATAATTATCCAAGGAATAACACGCGATTATATAAAATTGACGATTTTAATAAAAATAGACTAGAATAATAAAAATGAATTATTTAAAATTTAGAAAATAACTATGAGTTTGGATTTAGTAGTGACCTTAAATACGGAGTTTTACATCCTCCCCTCCTAACTTAATTCTCTCAATTCTAATACTTCTTGTCATTACTCCATTAGTCCTAACCAAACCATAACCTTAACTTTAATAGATTCTCGTTAACTTTTTATACCGTTACGTTTTATTTTATTAAGACGCTAAATAAAGCGTCATATCACTTAAATCACAATTTTTGACACATTTTATACAAGACTCGGGGAAAAGTCGAACGAAATGAAATTATTATCATAAAAATAATAACGAGGCGCGTCGTAATTTCTACGATGCCCAAAACGCTTAACGGTCGCGCGGTCAAACGTTGACTCGCAAATCGACTAAAATTAAAAATTTCTAAATTTTGTTCGTAATAAAATACGAAAATAATCATTCTCGACGAATAAAATATTAAAAGTCGACGTTCATTTTCATGAACTAATAAAATAACAATAATGACGCTGGGTACGCGATCGTCACCCGTGTCGTAAAACTCGGTTAGAATATTTATCTTAAATTCGGGTTGTTATAGTATCTACCCCTTTAGGGAGCGACGTCTCGGCGCTTAATTCGTCTTAATCGTCTTTGGTTTAATGGTGAAGAGGTGAGGATATGGACAAGTCATCGTCCAAGTTTCCAACGAATGTTGGATGAACAAAAGTCAAAGCATCGAGTATGTGACGGGCATAAGCGAACGGGTTGAATGTCGCGAAAGTCCTTATAAGGAAGGATAAATATATGATTCAAAGGAGAAGCCATTGGAAGCGAAGAATTTAACAAGTCATCAATTCTTGGAAGTGGTTCATGGTGCATTACTATTAGCTTATCAAGCTCGCTGCGATCGATACAAATTCGGAAAAATCCATATAACAAATTACGAGCCGAAAGGAGTGGGCGCATTTGGAAAATTTTCAAAGTGACAATCAATTCAAAAATCATCGGTGATCACACCGATCAAATAAAAAAAACATATCGTCCAACGGGTCTCGTAAAAAGAGATCGCGTCATTATAAAAACCGTCTGGAGTGTACATAACTCCATCAAAAACGTTACAACATTATTCAAAACAAGGCGCTTATCATTAAGCATACAAAATCACATAATTGCATGCTTGCTAATTGATATGTGCTTAATTACACATATCTTTTACCTTCAAAAATAAGCTTAAATGGCCAAAAACAGACAAAAAACTGCCAAATATATAATCGAAATAAGGTATTTTCTTACAGCAATATAAGCACATTGCGACATCGGTTTGTCAAATTAGCCAAAACCTTGCCAATTCAATCAGTTCAATCCACTTCCCCCCCCCTGTGTGGTTACTCACACCCTCCCCCCGCCCCCCCCCTTTTCAACTAACTTGCATATAGACTTGTAGTCAGCGCATAATGGTATGGATAACAATAAGATAAGTCACTAGGACTAATATAGAGTTGCCGGTACATTAATTGTCAAACATAAAAGAAAACATTAAAATAATAGTTGAATTTGTTTAACTTCATCATATTACCCTTAGTTTACATTGGTATTTACAAACATAAAAGAAAACATTAATTAATTGTCAAAGGGTAAAATTGTCTTTTTTGACTTTCGTGACTAGTGGTAACAATAGAACTACTAGTGGTAACAACATTACGGACGAAATGAATATCGATCTCAATGTGTTTCGTCTGTTGATTTTGAACAGGGTTGACAGATATATAAATGGCACTAACATTATCACAGTAGACAAAGGTGGCAGTCGATAAAGGAGAATGTAACTCACGAAGCAGATTACGAAGCCATGCAGTCTCAGTCATAACGTTAGCAACACCCGACATTGGAGCGCGAGAGGGTGTTGTTGGTCCCTTGGAATCTGATATATGATTTATCAATTTAAACTAATCAGATTCCATGACAACGAAGTGAGTTTTAAACATATATATATGTAGAATATAAAGAACAAGTTTAAAACGCACAAAAGTACTTTTCAACGTATAAGTTCATATTAGAATCAAATAAAGAATCTATGACACACCTTGCTTGCGGAATAACAAGGTGGTTGAATGACAATTATGGTGTTATCTCTTTCGAACTTAAACTCTAACCAAAGTTAAAAGAGTAAGAAAACAAACTACTTATGACTAAACTGAAGCTTTAGCTTCAGTAGTACCGTTCAGTTTGTTTGAGAGATAAATGAACTCTTCAACGTGTATCACATTAATTGGAAGAGATGACATTTACTTTGGGAATCCCTTTTCTTTTATAGGCAAAGGGATTAGGGTTTACAAGTTTAACCTAGACTATGTGGCAAGCATTAAATGGGTGGTTGAACTACCATTTAATGCATGTTTGCTTTCTTGTACTAGGTACTGTCATTTGAAGAAAGTTGTTGTACTTCTATACCAACTTTTAGAAGTTATTCTCAAGGAGATCGCTTTATTCCTTTTGACATAAAGCAATCTTTTTCCCGCCTTGTAAACTTTCTAGAAGTGAAACAACATGTTTCAACTTCTGTTAAGGAGATCGACAACGTTCAGCTTGGAATTGTCAACCAAGCTGAACTGAAGCTCTTACCAAAAGCCTTCTTCAGTTTCTGTACCGCTGCATAAACTAAAGTGAAGATACTTCCCAATCTTCTAAGGACCTGAAGAGCTGACGCTGAAGAAACTTCAACGACTCAAACTGAAGACTTCAGCTTGAGTAATACTTAGGGGATTTTATGTTTAAATCTACTGAAAGACTGAAGGGCTCAGGAACTGAACCCAACAATCTCCCCCTATTTGAATATACAAATAGCCTAAGTTAAAACCAGTTGTAAGTGAGCAAAACAACTTCTTCTTACACAACTGATATAAATTGACCAACATAAACTGATAACCTTTCATTCTAACTTATTCAAAAGATAAAGTTATTACAAAAGATTACATTCTATTGCCTTAGCTCCTCAATGACTCTCATCTGCTTGAGTGGGTTCAAGTTTCTCTTATCAATTTCAGCAAACAGAAAAGAACTGAAGGTCTTGGCATAATCATCAAGCCCTGGACCTTGGTGAAGTCTGAAGAAGATTTCTTGTACAGTATATAACATGGTGTTTGAGAAATCTCTAAAGTCTTTAATGGTAACAAAATCCTATCTGTGATATGAGTTAAACAAAATCATACCTAAGACAGGTTCATTAAGCACAGTACGAGCTGGATGATCTTCATATTAAACTGATGACTTGAGCCTTTTGTTAGCTCTGAAAAAGTCATGAATGTCATCAGCATGCTTTCTTTTCTTGTTTGCCAGATCATTCAGTCTATCCAAAGGATCTTGTTCACTTAGAGGTCTATCCAAGTCGATTCCCAGTTCAGCTTCAATTGTACGGAGATAGTCCATTCTTTCCTGTATTTGTTTATGGATGATGTCCATCCTTTACCTTTTTTGTTAGGGCATGCTTTAACAACTTCTCTCCATTCACCAAGATGTAATTGGACCCTTTCTAGTCAAGATGTCACAGTTGGTGATTCTTGATTTTGCTCTTCTATTCAGCATTTTGTCACAGTATCTGTCATACTGTAACTTATCATTGTAGTACTTTTTCACCACTTATGGACCAAGAAGATCAATCAACTCTTCTTTCCTCATTTCACCTTCATGTCTGGCAGCTTCAACTTTGGCTTCTTCCTCTATTTTCTTTTGTGCAGTGATATGTTCTTTAGTTAAATAGACATGTTCTCCACTTTCAGTGACAAAGTCAAACTTTTTCAATTCCTTTTTCTTAGAGGATTCAACCATGGAACTAGGCACATGTGTTGTTTCATCATCAGAATCACTTTTTGTACTCACTTCTTCAGCATCCTTTGAGGACATGACCTTTTTGCCCTTGTCTTTCTTGATATGCTCCCCCTCATGTTGAGAGGAGCCTTTTGTGGATGTTGGACATGGTATACATTCATTTGCCCAGTGATAGCTAATCACCCGAACGGGGATGTCAATCCCAATAGATCTATTCATAACATTCGCGCTCACAATCCAGTAATTGACAGTTCATGAGAGTGGGCTCAACTAGGGTTATCGTGTGGATGGTACGCAATACTCATATCCAGACTAGTACCCAAAGCATTCCATGCCTCGTGACCACCTCCTTTAGGTACATTCTTGCAAGTTTATCCATCGGATCAGTCTCTCTCATCGGTACAAAGATTACGGACTTAGTGAGTCGGTCAACAATCACCCAAATGGTGTCGTAACCTTGTGACGACTTAGGAAGCTTCGTGACAAAATCCATAGTGATGTTGTCCCACTTCCATTGAGGTATATCGGGTTGTACCAACAATCCTGATGGCCTTTGATGTTCTGCCTTGACCTTGGCACAAGTCAAACATTTGCTAACATAGGTGGCGATGTTTGCCTTCATATTGGGCCACCAATATAGCTTTTTCATGTCTTGGTACATCTTTTCAGAACCCGGATGGATAGAATACTTTGACTTGTGGGACTCGTGCATAATCACAGTCCTCAAATCACCATAGCATGGCAACCAACTCCTGCCATTTAGACATAGAGTTCCATCCATGCGGGGTTCCAACTTTTCCGTCTTAAGCTTCTCCGGATCTTTAGAATTTTCAAGTAACATACCTCCAACATCTTCGTTCTTGATGTTCTCTGGTTTTCGTGCTTCAGTTTGAGCATCCAAAATTTGTTTGGGAAGATTCAAACCTATAGTCATGACTAAGGCTCAAACCCTTAATGGTGGCTCTCGTTCCTTCCTGCTCAAGGCGTCAGCGACAACATTTGCTTTCCGTGGGTGATAACAAATCTCGCAATCGTAATCACTAAGCAATTCTAACCAACGACGCTGCCTCATATTCAGCTCCTTTTGATTAAGAATGTGTTGTAGACTCTTGTGATCCGTAAACACCGTACACTTGGTTCCGTACAAATAGTGTCTCCAGAGTTTCAGAGAAAACACTACCGATCCAAGTTCCAAATCATGAGTCGTATAGTTCTTCTTATGAATTGTCAGTTGGCGTGATGCATAAGCGATCACCTTCTCTCTTTGCATCAACACAGTGCCCAAACCCTTGATCGAAGCATCGCAGTATACGATAAATCTTCGCTTCCTTCAGGTAAAGCCAGAATTGGTGCACTACACAACTTCTGCTTTAACAGTTGGAACACTGTTTCTTGTTTGTCACCCCACTACTTAGGCAACACGTAATCATGATGTAAAACTTATCCACTTGTGCCCAATTATAAAACAGTGACTGTTTCTTACCCCAAAAACTTATAAAGCAAATCATGTAAAACGTGGGGCTGTGAACTCACCCTGACTAAGCGTATATCGAGTATATCACAGAAAATGCGTCACGGTAATGAACGAGTGCAACCTAATCCAATATAGGTCATATAAGTACTAATCACATTGGGTAACTACTACCATATATAATTCTATATAGCTAATCACCATCTATATGTTTTAGTGAAATCATATTTATAAATTTAAACGTTTATAAATATACCTTTGGTAAAAATGACATAACTTTCACGTTTCAAGTCCGTTTCTTGCGTTTCTTATGTCCATGCTTTCGTATTAAGACGAGTTATCAAAATTTGACATTTTCATATTTTTAGTCCTCTGATGAACAGTGATTTTTACTGTTCATACCAGTTATAAACTTATTTTTATAACTTTAATTAACGTAAAACTCGTAAATGTCGTATTTTATTCGTTATAGCTCCGTTTTTAGCGATTCTTTCGAGTACGTCTTTGTTATTAAAAGTTCTATCATATTAATAATGTTTTCAAAATGCTATTTACTGATGTGAATAGTAACTTTTATAAAAATAGTTTTATAAAAGTATTTTTATACATTTAAGTATATAATCTCGCGTAATTCATAACTCTTTCGTTATTGATCCAAAAATTATGATCCGAATTGTTTTAGAATCCTAAAATCATGTGTGATCTGTGAAAAATACTAAACTTTATATATCAGAAGTATTTGATAACTTGTTTTTATAAAATTTACTTTTATAAACCCGGTATTAACGTAAAACGTATATTTGCCGTATCTTTTTCGTTATAAGGCGGTTTTTCGAGTTCTTTACATATTTGGAATCGTCATGAGATGTACTATCTTTATAAAACATAATATGGCTGTCACCATACACGAACCAAAACAGCCCCTTTGAAATCATTATGTATACTTATTTATATAACTTGTTTTATGTACTTTTCAACCTAGTAAATTACCATAAGTCTTCCACAACTCTTTTTACCCTATGTCATACATATAATAATGTCCATTGTCCATATTTTGTCCACATGAGTCCATGACAACAAGATTAACAAGTCATTTACAACACTTTTACTTATAACTTATTAAGTAAACTTTAAAAACCCTAATTTGTATATACACTTTTTATACTTAAACCAACATGGTATAACACTTATATATCCATTTTAACATGATATTACCAACAACATAACATATGTAAAAGTGTACAAAACAATGATCACAAGTAAAAATCCCTTTTACATGTTTAAAAGTATCCTAATGGTGATTTTGCTACATAGAACATATATACACATAAAATCATGAAAATGAAAAGATGAGGGCTTTTAGATAACCTTAGAGTGATGTATGATGATGAGAAATATGCTTTAAATCCTTGTTTAGATTTTAAACCATAGCTTGCAAGATTTGAAACCCTAATTAACCACAAAACCCTAATCTTGCTTTTCCTTGCTTAAACCTTGAAAATGCTTAAACCGATCCTTCTAAACACCTTGAGGTATCTTAGATATGATATGTGAATGCTTGTAAATGTTGTAGAATAAAATTTTATGGATGGTTTGTGTTGTTGGGTTGTTGTCGTGGCCAAGCAAGAATAAAAAGGGAGAACAAGTTAGTTTTTATCAAGTGTAAGAGTTGTGTATGTTTATTCACTAGTATTGCATGACTTATAAATAACCAAGAGTTATCTGAGTGATAAAAGAAAGACCAAGACTTATGGTCTAAGGGAGGGGCGGCAATATTGAGCAAAAAGGGGATGACTAGTGGTCAAAACCACTAGTCATGCCTTAAGTCTTACTAACTTTGCAATGTACATGTACTAGGTCTTTAATTGTTATGTTTATTTGTCACCAAATAGTAGGGATCATCCCATGAAAATAAGGTTTGTGTTTCACTAGATATTTACTTGCATAATTCTTGGTAAAAAGAAAAGAAATGAAAGTATACTTCTACTTTTGTTGTAAGTAAGTAAATGTAATGTGTAATACTTGAGAGTTTATAAACCTTGGCTTATTTCTTGTATATAGGGCGTCACTTTTAACAACCATGGTTAAAGTTTATAACTTTTTTATCATTGGAAATAATAATAGGCATTTGTTGAAGCGTAGATTAATTAATATGGTTCCGGGTATGCCTAAACAAAATTTTTATTGCGAACGTACACACTTTACGTAGCCGATAAAAATAAAATGAAAAAAGACCATAATCATTCTCAAAATAATTATTTAATACTTTCTTGATGTAAACGTTTAATTGTTTGATGCCCGTTTAGATTGAATAATCATTTTTAGCTTACGCGATTTAGATTAACGTTTACGATTTAAAGCAAACGCGTATAATACTAAAAATACATAGTGGATTTATTGACGACGTCAATGACCCTAAAACACGGGGTGTTATAGTCTCCCCCAGTTAAGTGAGCCTTGTCCTTAAGGCTTAAGACGCGGCACTTGACGATGGTGCGGTCTTTGTGAACAGATGTAGGTATTTCTTCCGGAATTGATCTTCGCGTTCCCATGTAAACTCAGGACCTCTCCTGGAGTTCCATCGAACCTTGACTAGTGGAATGCGGCTTCGCTTCAACCGTTTAACTTCATGGTCCATGATTTCTACCGGCTCCTCGACAAATTGAAGCTTGTCATTAAAGTGAAGTCCATCCAACGGAACGGCTAATGGTTCGTCGGCATGGCACTTTTTCAAGTTGGATACATGAAATGTATTTTGTACCCTGCTTAGCTCTTGTGGAAGCTCGATCTTATAAGCAACCTCTCTAACCTTTTCTAATACCTTGAATGGTCCAACATACCTAGGGTTCAACTTCCCCCGTTTGCCAAAACGTATGACCCCTTTCCAAGGCGAAACTTTAAGCATAACTTTATCCCCAACATGAAATTCCATTGGTTTACGTGTTAAATCTGCGTAACTCTTTTGTCGTTCGCGAGCAGCTTGCATTCTTTGCTTGATTTTAACAATCTTCTCAGTTGTTTCTTGCACTATTTCTAGACCAGTGAGTTGAACTTCTCCAACCTCGGCCTAACAAATGGGTGAACGACACTTTCAACCGTAAAGTGCTTCAAATGATGCGGCCTTGATGCTAGCGTGATAGCTATTGTTATATGAGAACTCGACTAATGGTAACTGGTTAACCCAACCCTTTCCAAAGTCGATTGCACAAGCACGCAACATATCCTCGAGAGTTTGAATAGTCCTCTAGCTTTTTCCGTTTATTTGTGGATGGTACGCAGTACTCATATCCAGACTAGTACCTAAAGCATTCTGAAGTGACCTCTAGAAATTTGATGCTAACCTAGGGTCACGATCACAAATAATCGAGAGAGGTATTCCATGCCTCGTGACCACCTCTTTTAGGTACATTCTTGCAAGTTTATCCATCAAACCAGTCTCTCTCATCGGTACAAAGATTGCGGACTTAGTGAGTCGGTCAACAATCACCCAAATGGTGTCGAAACCATGTGACGACTTAGGAAGCTTCGTGACAAAATCCATAGTGATGTTGTCCCACTTCCATTGAGGTATATCCGGTTATACCAACAATCTTGATGGCCTTTGGTGTTCTGCCTTGACCTTGGCACAAGTTAAACATTTGCTAACATAGGTGGTGATGTTTGCCTTCATATTGGGCCACCAATATAGTTTTTTCATGTCTTGGTACATCTTTTCAGAACCCGGATGGATAGAATACTTTGACTTGTGGTACTCGTGCATGATCACAGTCCTTAAGTCACCATAATATGGCAACCAACTCCTTCTGTTTAAGCATAGAGTTCCGTCGGCACGGGGTTCTAACTTTTTGAGGGTCTTGAAGGTCTGGATCTTGAGGAAGATTCACCTTGACCAGTATGATGCTGATTTGTATGTATAGAGAACATAAATTTAGCATGATCACAAGTTCTGTGATTGGTTCTTTTGCTCTTTTTACAAAACAAGACTTCATAACAATTCTTAGAGAGATGATTGTTTTGTCCATACAGTTTACAATTCATTTTGAATTGAGTTTTGTATTTGTTTTGAAGTGCATTAAGAGGAACCCATTGAGTGTTTTTGTTTCTGGAGTAAGATGACTTTTTTTTGCTGATTTGTAATTTTAGTTCATTAAGTTCTTTCATTACCCTAGCAAGAGGAGGATCATCTTCTACTTTCACATTCTTTAACTTACCAGCAGGAGCTGAATTAGTCTTAGAAGCTGAAGAACTTTTATTCCCTCTAGCAGGAGCTGAGGATGGTTCATTTAATGTGATACCTTTTAAAGTTTTAGCTTTGAACATGGATTTTGACTTCAAGATTGATTTGACAGTCTTTGGTCCAGAACCAGGTTCAACACCATCCAACTTCTTCAGTGGAAGAAGAGGAGTGCTACATACTGAAGATTCATTAGCTGAATCATAATCAGATGCTGGAGAGTCAGATACAATAGCTAAAGGATCAGTTGTGTTTCTTTGTGACTTGTTTGAGGGTACCTCATCAGTATCATGATTAGGTAGAGTAGAATCTTCAGCTTCAGATGACTTATGTAGATTACTACTAGTAATAGACATATCTAAGTTATCTGCTAAAGATTTTATGAATACCAGGTCTTTTGACCCACAACTGGGGTATCTTCAGTGAGTTGTCTAATTCCTAAGATTTTTTTCTTTTGATGGGAATAGCTCATATGATACACTGATTAACTTATTAGAACTGTTTAGCCATGTTTCTATAATAGATGTTAGCTCTTTCAGTTCAAGTCTTAAGTTTTGATTCTCTTTGAGAATCTCAGTGTTTACATGCTGCATGGTAAAAAGATCAAGTTTTGCTTGTTTTAATACCAAAAGTTGTTCTTTGCATGCATTCAGTTCTTGAACAAGATTTCTATGTTTTGATGAAAGATTGTTTCTTTGTTCTTCAACATAGTTTAAATCAATATATAGATACATACTAGAAAGGATTTTCTAGTCTTCCATTATCTCCCTTTCAAGAAGAGTGTGTACCTTTTTTTAATGGTGAATACATAGTCCATTCATCGTTTCTGGCACTCTTCTTTGCCAACAGGGAATTATTCCAGTCGTCAGTAAGTGCCATGAGAGCTTTTGACTTCAACTTTCTTTCATCATCTGTGATACACGTCTCTTTTATCCTAGTCATACAATTTTAGCAATGAACCTTTTTTTTGTTGAGAATGAACTGGGAGCTGAAGTACTAGGAATCAGGAAAGAAGTTTTAGCTTTGACTTTGTTGTATTGCTTTAAAGTCTTTGTTTGTTCCTCATATTTTAGGTTTTTTTTCAGATGAAAGGAGAAGCTTGTTGGAAAAGAGTGACTGATATGAAGGAACTGAAGTCTTTGACCAACAGTCTCTTGTAAAATGACCTTTCTTGCCACATTTGTGGCAATCAGTTTAGTTAGTTGCTTTTGTACTGCTGAACCTTTTAGTACCCTTTTTGAAGAATCTTTTAGACTTGGCTAAAAGAGCTTTTGCTTGGTATTCTTCCTCTAAGTCATTTAGGTATTCATGACTGCTTCTTGTATCTTCTTCATCATCAGGACTATCTTGAAAGTCCTGGACAATAGAGGTAGAGAAGAAGGCAATTGAAAAAGGTGTTGTAGAGACAAGAGATTTGCTCTTTTTAGTTTAATAAACACTGTCTATCAGGTTTTCTTCATATTTGAGTTTACCAAATAGAGAAGCAAGCTCAAAATCTTTCACATGATTTGTGTTTCTGAGACTTAAGTAAAACTTAGCCACTTCTTTGGTAACCCGTTTATAAAACCAGTATTTATTTCAAGCTTTGAAAGTTTAATGCCATCATTTACTAATTCATTCATCAAGGCTTTATATCTGGTGAAAGTTTGTGTTAGATATACACCTTCTTTAATGTTGAAGGTGTTATAGCATAACTTCAGGTCCATGACCTTACTTTCTTTCACATCAGAGGGTCCCTCATGATATAGTATCAGGTCATCTAGATTTTGCAGTTAAGCAATTTATGACATAGTTCATTTGGTCATCAGGAAGCACCAACATGATGAGACTTTTAAGACGCTGTCTAGGTAGCATCTCTCGTATCAGCTGTCCATGTGCCTCTGGCTCCTTTGACCACTGATAAAGGACAAAAGGACCGTTGAAATAATGTTTTCGAAATTGAGGTTCAATACCAATGATATGGCAATGAACCTATTTTTTTCCAATTGGTGAAAATTTTCACCTCTAGTACAGAGTAGCATTAAGTTTGGCCACCCCTATACACAAGAGTTTATGTACCCTCTACCTGCTGCCATTTAGATGGATCTTGGATTTTAAAAATCTTTGAGCCTTATATATAACTTTTACGAGATATTTATAAACCAGAAGACCCTAAACCACTTGTTCGTCCCATGGAATCTGATATAAGGTTTAATCCAAACTTAAACCTAATCAAATTTCATAGCAACAAAGTCAGTTTTAAACAACAAATATAAAACAAGATAAAGAACAATTTAAAATACACAGAAGTACTTTTACAAACGAATGAACTTTTATTGAACAAATAAAGAATCTATGACATACACCCCTTTCATGCAAAATAGCAAGGTGTTTGAATGACAAATGGTGTTATCTCTTCGAAACTTAAAATTTAACCTATGTTAAAAGTTTAAGACAACAAACTTGTTATGACCAAAACTGAAGCTTCAGCTTTTAGTGGTACAAGTCAGTTTGTTTGAGAGATAAATGAACTCTTTAATGGTGTTTCACATTTATTGAAGATATAGAATTAACTCTTGAGAATCTCTTTCCTTTTATAGGCAAAGAGATTTTAGGGTTTACAAGTTAACACTAGTAATAGCGTGTGATGTGTTCTAAAAACACACATCTTTTATAACCCCGTAAAACACTAGTTAATCAGACTAAAAATACTCAAAATATGCTTAATTATAATGCAAATATGATTGTTGGTATTTTTATGTTCTTTGCAGGTACTATGAATTGAAAAACAAAAGCAAAAACGAGTATTTTCGGTTAATTGATCAAGAGTGCTTATAACTAAATCAAGATGAAGTCGTGAAAAGTCCCTGAGCATGCCATTGAAAAGAGCGTGAGAAAACGAATCCAATGGAGCCCTCAGATCTTATTGAGCCAGCATGTAACCTATTTAAATAGGCTGGGCCAGCCCATATTATTACTAAGCCCATTAAAGCTCCTAATCCCATTTACTATGTAATATTAATTTTTAGTTGGTGAACGTACAGTCACATGTGGCTGAAATTAAATCATTTAAGTCACGTGATGTGCAACTACCAAATAGGAGAGCTAAATAAGAAAGAGGGCACGTGACATGGGATTTGGTATATGCCATCTCTTATTCAATTCAGTTGGGTGCATTAAAAAAGATCCAACGACTGAAATTCAGCATACGAGGTAAGCAATTTTGAGAGTACACGTGGCGCAAGATGAACGGATGATCCAGCTCTGCAATCCGATGTCAACAAAATGATTGGCTCAAAATGAACCAATGACGAGGCCAATCATTGAGAAGAATTTAGGATACACACAGTTTAGTTTTGAGCTGTGTTTAGATTTAGGACTTAATTTTTCTACTTTTTAGCTTATTAGTTTAGGAGTAGGTTTAGCTTATTTTTAGTTTTAGGATTATTGTAAAAGCTTATTGTGAGCTTATTGGATCTTCTAGTTGTACTTTTGAGCTTATTAGTAATGAAATGAAGTTGTTTTTTTGGACACTCGTGGCTTATTTCTTTCCTTCTCTTTATACTTTTCTTTCGAAGCATATCTCAATAAGCTAAACTTACATCAGCTTATTTCCTGTGGCCTTTATTCGCTGATTTGTTTTTACAAATGAGTGGAACATCAAACACCTATCTCATAGCTTATTATGATTGTCATTTATTTAGTAACAAGCTTCGTAATAAAGGTTTTGAATAGATTTTGTTTTGTCTTATCTCTTATAAAGCTTATTGTGTTATTTGCTTTCTAGCTTTTATTTCCTCACATTCGAATAAGCCCTATCATGACTTTATTTCTGCCTGGATTCTAGCTCATATAATCAAATACGTTTTGGCTTATTTAGTTTTCGTTACTTTTCTCTTTCCTTTCTTAATTCGAAATCAAGTAGCTCTCTTCAGCTATCTATCGTATGCTTTATTACTCATAGATTATTGATTCGGTTTTTTTGCTTATAGGAGTAGGTCCCATTTAAAAGGATTATTTGTAATTTGTCGTTATAAGAAGTTATTGTTAGCTTAATGTTATTAGTGGTTTTTGCTTTGGTTGATTAAAATTTGTTAAAACCCGTTCTTGTTACTCCATCTGTTCTTAACCTTCATTTGAAATATAAGTCCAAACTCTAAATGTCATTTTTTTGGACCTGCGTTGGTTTAAAATTCGATTGAGCCTTAGTTGGAATTAGACTAGCTAGAACTTTGGACTAGTGGTTTGAATTGTTGAAATCCATTTGGGCTTGCATTTGTTATTAGTTTAGGTTACGAATGATTTGTTGAATTCTAATTGGGCCGTATGGTTTAAATTAGCAGCAAGTGAATGTATAGATTTGTTATTATGGTAATAGTTAGTTTGTTTTTATGTTGCTTTGGTACCACGGTCAACCAGATGCGTGGAGCTTAAGGGTTTATTTTAGCTTAGACCAAATTTGATTATTTGTTTAGCTAAATAAATCGGGTGGTATTCGTTTATTTGCGGCTTCAATCGGTTCAATTTTTCTATCATTTTAAATAATTAGTGAAGCTTTAGTATACAAATGTTTTGCTTTGCTTATTTTTATCATAAATGCGTAGTGATAGTTTTATTTAGTGCTTGTTAAGTGATATAGTGAATAGAAAATTAATGTGGATTTAAAAAAAGGTATAATTTGATTGATAAACTTTGATTATTTAGATTTTAGTTTGGATGTTTTAAAGGGCAAAAGCCGAAAATAGTCAAACTACACAACTATTATAAATTATAGATTTTAAAAGGTTTTTATCAAAATTAAACCAACTTGGTGAGATAATTACTTTTCTAAGGAATTAATTCGTGAATGAAACCTTAATTCACACTTATATGAACTTTCACGTCACATTTTAGCAAGCATCTTCTTCTTATAAAAAATCTTTTTAGATAAGTTTTAGCATAATTCACGTAGATTAATTGTTTAAGTATAGTATCTTGTATTAATATTAGTAAAATTTTCTTATATTCAAAGATAAGTTTTTAAAACACAAAAATCTTAAAGATAATCAATGCATTTTCCCTTCAAAAAACATAACATGGATTTCATCTCATCTCTCTCCGTGGATACGACACTCAGAAGATAGACTATTACTTTTCCTAAAGTAATTTTCTTATCTAAACGGGAAATACTATATATTATTACGACACGCGTTTATACGTTTATCAAATGGCGTTGCTGCCAAAGTTGAGAGTGATACGATCTAGCAACGTGAGTTTGAAGTAGAACCAACTGAA
This sequence comes from Tanacetum coccineum, assembly GCA_026074375.1. Taxonomy (NCBI): domain Eukaryota; kingdom Viridiplantae; phylum Streptophyta; class Magnoliopsida; order Asterales; family Asteraceae; genus Tanacetum; species Tanacetum coccineum. Next base: position 21,387 of record BQNB010080451.1, read on the forward strand.
GATCTTTCTTCGGAAAGTTTATTTTCGTACTAAATATAAAAAATAAAAATCCAAAAATATTTTTCTTCTTATTTAATTTTTTCCTTTTCTTTTAAAAATATTAAAAAAATATTAAAAAAATATACCAAAAATATTTTTATTTTTATTATCTTTATAAAAATCTAAACATATTCTCCTTTATCCTCTTATTTCATTTAATTCTTATCTTCTTTTTCCTCTTATCCGTTTAATTCTTCGACATGTCTTCGTATAACCATTTTAGTTGCTCTTGGTGTAGAGGTCCGTTTAATGGTGTAAATTGTCCTGGCTGTAGCAGTGAGGATCCGGAAAATGAGTTTGTCATGACCCAAATCCTTTATTCTTATAATGAAAACGCCTATCTTTTTCACCATCCTCCACAAGCCCACCAGTATGATCATACCGTGTGAGTTATGTGGGAACGATTCTCACTATAGGTTTGATTGTCCGCCATGGTTCCCGCTTGTCTATGAGCAGGAACCGTGCTACAATCAAAACTTTGGTGATAATTATTATTCACAAAATTCATTGAGTTTTTCTCAACAATATCTTTGTTGTGAAAACTATGGGGGACCTCATGAGAATTTTCAGTGTCAACCAAGGAATCAAAATTACTTTGGGTCTAACCCTTGCTATAATCCTAATTCCTACAACTTTTGTAACACCCGTGATTCGAGCAAGTTGGTCATTCCTTTAGAGTTGTCTAAGTATTTATGTGTGCTTATTTTGTGCCTTATGTGGCTTTGTTTGTGTGTATAGTGATCAACTTGAGATGCATGTTCATCTCATTTTTGATTAAGTATGAAGTATATGTTGAGTATTTCCATTATTTCCACTATGTAGTGATAATGGAAATGAGTGGCGTTATGAGTGTGTTGCTTTGTTAATATGTGGATGTCTAAGCGTTAGATGTTTTGTGGAAAGTATGTCCTATGGGAAGGGAATGAGTTTTGTAAAAAAATGAGAGTTAGTGGTGAACTTTCTAAAAATAGAAAGTGTGATGTGACATTAAATTTTAATTAGAAAGTGTAGTATGACGTTTTTAAGCAAAAAATAGTTTCCAAATTGGCATAGGTTTTTGTAGAAACTTAAGGTAATGTAAATAATAATGTAATAAATAATAATAAAAAAAATATATATATAGAGATCGGCCAAGAAGAAAAAAAAAGAAAGGAAAAGCCCAATTGGAGTCCAAGTCAAATACTACTTTGGTAAAACTTGTATAATATTTATTAAAATAACAAAAAAACCCTAAAAACACTTCCCCTCCCCCCCCTTGTGGTCGTTCGGTCAAGAAAAAGAAGAAAAAAAAGGTTTTGATCTTTTGGAGTTTTGGTGATTTTCGCGTGTTCAATCAAATAGTTTAGTTGCGTATTAAGATTTCGAAGCTACGTTTGAGCATTCAGGTGAGTTTGATAGCCCCTCTTTTCTTATGATTTATTGGAGGTGAATGATGCAAGAGTTTGGAAAAATGTTTAGATTATTGTGATAATTTGTTGTCAAAAAGATGCAATGGACTATAACGTGACTATTGTATGTTGTGTGCTACATGTTTTGTGATGTGATATTGAGAATTATGAACTAAGTCAGGGGGATCACCTGTGGGTATCCATGGCCTGTTTAGTGGAAGGTACTATGGCCTAGCGGGCAAGAGGGTTACTTTGAGAGTATCTGTGTCCTGGGCTAAGGGGTAACCACAGGGACCTTGGAGCGATATGAGACGTTTTGTAGTCGTTTACCGGTTATTTATGTGATTGATTGGATTTGCATGTTAGCCTTTATGATAGTTCATCTATTGTCTCGCAATGTTTTCTTTATTATCACAGTAATTTGCAAATGGATTTGATTTTTGTGTCTTAAACCTATGACTCTCACCAACTTTATGATGACGTTTTAAAGCATCATTTTCAGGTAATCATGTTGAGGAGTTGATTTAGGAAGATTGCTAGATGGAGACCGTAGATTTGCATACGAAGTCATTCTCCTGGAGATTTTATTTATGTTTTTTTTAAACTGTTTGCTATGTGATTGATCATTGGATGTTTAGACTTTGGATTATGTTTCCTTGTCGTATGACTTTGTTATCTTAATGCAAGACTCCTTTATCTTGTGTTAGATATTATCATGACACATCGTGTCTCATTTGTTTATCTATTTCATTTAGTTCTCTCTATTGTTGGACACATTGAGTTTGTGATATATACATGATGTTACGTCTCGTTTTCCGCCTAGCGGGGTGTGAATAGTATGACCACCCACATAGAGAATCTCGATCATCAACCTCCTAAAGAAATGAGTATCCGAGAATTGCTACTTCAGGAGAAACTTCATAAAGCTTTGCAATCCTTGGTTGAAAAGTTATGTCAACAAGAGCAGGCAGCTAATCTTAGTACTCATACTCCCGAGCCTTCGCGACATTTCAGTTCTATTTGCTATGATGACGATGATGACGAGGAGAGTACTATTCCTTTGAATGAAATTATTTCTTAAATTCCTCCGTCTATTGCAATCACACCCGTTTTACCGACTATAGAGCCCGAGGACTCTTTCATCATGGGGGATGAGAATCTTAGCACTATTTATGAAAAGGAATTAGACAAATTCATAAAGTCTAGTGTTGAGGATCTTGACCCAATCCCAAGTAAGTCCGAGGATACATCCGACAATGATAGTGAATGTAATTTGCCTTTTTGTGATAATTCCGTGACTTTCTTTAATCCTCTCTTCAATGATAATGATGCTTTTACCTCTAGTGATGACGAGTCACTTCCTGAGAAGGATGTTCCAAAAGAAAATTTTAAAATTTATTCGAACCCTCTTTTTGAATTTGATGACAATTACATCTTTAGTGACATAAATTCTCTTTTTAATGAGGAGTTAGAGGACATCAAAAGCGAGGACTCCTATGTTTCTAAACTTGATGAGCCGGATTTGCTAGTCACACCTCTTTCTAAGCTTAATGAGGATGAGTGTTTTGACCCGGGTGGTGATTTTGTTTTAGAATAAATCAAAGCTTGTCTTACAAGTGATTCCATTCCACCGGGAATTGATGATGACGATTTTGACCCGGAGGGAGACATTCTTCTACTCGAGAAGTTATTAAATGGTGATCCATCATATCCTCTTCCTACGAAAGAACTTAATTTTGAGGAACTTAAAGTAATAAAATTTGATGTTTCTATGGATTTTGAGGATGATTATTATGACTCGGAGGGAGACATAATCTATCTTGAGAGTTTGCTTATTAAGGACACTATTCCTAATCTCCCTCCCGAGGTGTTTTTAGATCATGACCTAAGAAACTTAGAAGATAAACTTGATAAAGATGATTTGAAGAATATGGTCAAAGTTTTCGACCCCAGGATTCAGAAGGAAATTATTTCTCTGACATTTGTGAGGTTACCCTTTAAGGATCGCCATTATTTTTCCTTCACAATGGTTATCAGAATCTTTCTTCCTTTTCTTACCTATCTTGTGAACTCTCCTTTTCTTCTCTCCTCCGGGAGTGAGGATACTATTTTTGACCCCGACATCTCCGCTTTTCATTTTTCTTCTCTTGAACCGGTGGTATCTCATCAGAGTGGAACTTTCATGTGCTTCAATACTTATCTAAACATCTTGAATGGAAGTCCGATGGAGATTTACTCTTCCACATGTTCCGTCCCTAATATCACGATGATATGGGGAGAGTCAAGCTAGAGACTCACACAAAAACAAGCGCTTCTCGAGAGGCAACCCATGTTTTCTATCTTCTTTTTCTATTTTCTAATAAGTGTGACATGAGGAGGCTTGCCTCTTCCTTTCTCGTGTTTTGTTGATTGTGTTTTATGTCCAGGATTGCCCGGATTATGAAGACTCTCGTGCCCGTGGTTTTGTCCATCGTTTACTCAAGCTTATCTATTAGCATAATTAATAAACGGCTTTAGATTTACGTAGAGACCCTTTTAAACATTGAGGACAATGTTTATTTCTAGTATAGGAGGGGGGACCTTTTGATTTGATCTTACTTGCATTTGCCTTGTCTTCACGTAACTCCGTTTTGCCACAAAAAATATGTGATTTTATGCCACAATTAAAAAATCAAAAATAAAATAAATTTTTTAACACGAATTTTTGATTTTCCGATGGTTAGAATAAGAATAAATTTTGACTTGATCGAGCATATTGCGCTCTAGCTTGCCCCTTAACCTTTATAAATTTAAGCTTTTGCTAGACTTTTATACAAGAAGCTTTAAAACGCGAATTCTAGCTTGAAAAAGCCAAGAGTTTGCAAGTTTTCATAATAGACTTTAAATATGCAAAGCTTGTTTTTATTAGACTAAGCTTTCGCGGATCTTTTTATTAAAGATTTTAAATTTGCGAAGACCGAAAAGTGATAGAGTTGAATATAAGTTAGATGCTAAGCGTGGAGTAGTTGGATCTCTTTATAGCTCATAGAGGTTAATTATGGCTTTTTGCTCCCATTAGCCTAATAAACATTATATTATTGTTAAATAAATAAAGTTACTTTGGTTTTTACGATTCTTAGTTTAAATCCCTTCGTAGAGATTCCTTCTGGTGAAATTAAGGTACACATCGAGGTTTTATCATTGTTGTGGGGAAATAGGCTACCGATTCTTGACGGCTCGCTACCATTGTCTAGGTAGTTAAAATACCACGGGACTTGAAATTTGGCTATAATTATAATAATAATAATAATGTAATAAACCGAAGCCAAAATAAGACTTCTGGATCATGGTCGGCTCGCATACCGATGTGACAGTCGTTTAAAGGGTGGAGGTAATAATAATAAGAATAAGAACTGTGGGCTGATAAAAGTTTATTGTCTTTGGTCGATTCGTTGCCGATGTAGCAGTCTTCAAAAGAAGGCCCATAGTAAGAATAATAAATCCGAGACTGATAAAAGTTTGCTGCATTTGGTCGGTTTGCTCATGATGTTGCAGCCTTCAAAAGGTCGAGGATCTCCTAGTCGAAATAAGACTCCTGGACCATGATCGGCTCGCATACCGATGTGGCAGTTGTTTAAAGGACCAGGAGGTTTAATAATGTTGCAATAATAATAATAATAATAAAGCCAAATTTCGACTCCATGGTTATCTAAATAAAGCCTCCGTCTCTGGACTCGTAGTTAGAGTTGTTTCGATAAAATAAAAGGAAAACCCCTAAAACAACAGAAATTAGAATCTAAAATGTGACCTTATTTCTCACCATATCGTTCTCTTAAAGAAAGATTCAAACTAATTATGGTTCAAAACTTGGTTTACTTTATCAAAAAAAGGACTTAATTTATTTGTTCACCATAATAATAATAAAAACCCTAGAGGATTTTAGGAATAATGGAGCGGAAACTAGCTATTCGTACACAATTAGCATTTATGAGTAGTGTTACAACTTAAACTTGTATTTAACAATGATTTCTTTTTTAAGTTTTGGTTTGGAGCGGGATGAAAAATCGAGAACGTGAATTTTATCCATTTAGTGTTTCTTGTTACTTGATCCTTAAGTTATGATTTTAAAAAAAATAAAAAAGAAAAAAAATAATAATAAAATGCATATATATATATATATAAAATGGTAAAAACGGGGCTTTCAAACTATATTTTTCTTAGCCCTTAGCTGAACACTTAAGCTACTTTCGAGTAATAAGTCTAAAGGGTTAGAAAAATTTTAGTTTTCTATGAGTGTTTAATGGACAAGATGCGTGAGGACAAATGACAATAGCTTAGTATGGGGGATTTTTGATATGTGTTTATTCACATATCATTTTTCTTTACTAAAATGAGCTTAAATGACCAAAAATACATGAAAATGCATTGTATATGTGTATTTTGTGAATTATGTCTTGCAGGTAACGGATATTTCCAAAATGGACAAAAACAAAGCCAAATTAGACAAAACCGAGCACGGGATTAGAAGAGCGTGAGAAAATCGAAACCGAGGGCATATTCATTTTTAATGGGCCAACCCGTACCCATTTTATTGGGCCGGGTCAGCTCATTTTAACTTGAATTATATAAACCACTAGCCCTTTTATTATAACCAAAATATAAGCCTTAATATCCAATCCAATCCACTAGACCAAATAATCCTGGCCCAGATAATATAAATGACAAAATTCAAAGCCCAAACCAAAAGAAGCCTGGATCCAGTCAAAACAATAAAACCCGCCTTAAGTTACTGTTCACCCTTCGTTCCCATTTTCACACAACGATTAACCAGGGTAAACTCCACCTCGCCACCAACGTTTATGAGCTTCTAGAAGCTAACACTCCCTGACACGTCTGGCACTCACCAATGTCACGCTGGCAATCCTAAAGGCTCCTATTGGCTACAAATTCGTGGAATCAATCTAAGGGATCAAAGAGATGGATTAGAAGATCAAGGGCTAAGATCAAAGGCTAAGGACGCTCCTCATCACACCTAGAAGCTTCTTCTTCAGCTATAAATAGAAGATGAAATCACACAATGAATTATCTAGAGTAGTGTAGTTTAGGAGTGGTGTAGGTTTAATTTCAGCTTATTTTGCTTATTGTATTTTAATTTTAAACAGCTTTATAATCATTTTATTATTAATAAAATATCTTTTTCAGCTTAAATTGTCTCTTTGAATCCTGTTTACTCTTATACTTGGTACTCAAAATGTGTTTGGAAATTACTTAATCAGTTCTAAATAAGCTCAAATTAACTTTGTTAGAAATAAAGAAATGTTCTACTTGTAAGCACTATTATAAAGTGCAGGGACTAAATATGTTAAGTAAGGAAAGTTTAGTCAACAAGCTAACCAAAGGCTATAAATAGTAATTTATGCCATGGTTAGATGTAACAACTTTATTTAATCAAAAGGCAAGTTAGGTAATTCTCTCTCTAAACACACATACTAATTACACCTTGATCTTCACACACTAATCATCAATCAAGATCTTATATTCAATACCGTGAATTTGTAAAGCTGTTTTTTTAGAAGAAAATTGGTAACGGTAATCTACCTCCCTTTGGTTTGATAGATGGAATGTACAATGCCCGCTTATAAACTATCTCACATCTAGGGATATTACAAATGAAGGTTTTACATTGAAGACATGTGTGGCGGATATAGTGTCGAATGAGGGATGGTTATGGCCTCAATCATGGCTACTAAAGGCGTCAAACCTTGCTACTGTTGTGGTTCCAAACCTTGTAGACACGGATGTTGATTTGCCATAATGGCGAGATTCTAAAGGTGTTCTTTCTATGTTCTCTGTTAGAGGTGCATGAGAAGCGCTTCGTCCAAGGGGTACCCAGGTTGCATGGTACAACATTGTATGGTTTTCACATAATATTCCAAGGCATGCATTTAATCTTTGGTTTGTTATGAGGAGAAGATTAAAGACCCAAGATCGAGTTAGACAATGGGACGTTGGCCCAAATGTGGACTTAAGTACGCTTCGCTGTAAGCTGTGTGATGCGCAACCAGATTTACACGAGCATTTGTATCTTGAATGTCCATATTCTGCTCGTATTTGGATATTGATTCGCTCCTTAGCAGGGATGGAGTTAATTTCGCCCAGGTTACATGATATCATTTTCTATCTCTAGCCAATAGCACATCGTCGCAATACTAGAAGTGTTATTGGTCGAATTCTTGTCGCGGCTGCTGCATACTTTACTTGGGTGGCGTAATAATCGTGTTTTTAAAAATAATAGAAGATCTCCGGAGGAGTTACGTGAAGCTAATTGTAACTGTTCATTTGAAGTTGCTCACATTTCGGTTCAAGAATACGACTGCGGTTCAAGTTATTCTTGCTCGATGGAAGATGCCTTCTAGTTTTAGGCTTTATAGTTGTTTATGTTTTTATGTTAAACGTAGGTTTATTTGTGTACTGGTTGTTTTTGTATAGCTAGTTAGTTATCAAATGCGGCATGTCGCTTTGGTTAGAGGAAGTTCAAGCTACGAATTGAGGTAAATATGGCACTCCGGCCATATTCCATTGTACTAAACTTTTTCTGTGATTAATACATTTATCGGGGTAACCCTTTACCTAAAAAAATAACACACAATAAGATAACTAGAATAAGCAATAAGATGAGAAGATGTTTTAGAGAGAGAAACTAGAAAGAGAAAGAAGGAAGGAGGTTTATCATTTGCACATAGAAGGGAAGATTACAAAGTGACAACCAACCCTCCCTAACATGCTAGGGAGGGGTATTTATACTCCTAGACAAGTGAGACGCCTAGAATTATTTACCATTGTCCAGGCTCAGGTTTTGGTTGGGCTTAAGCCTGAAACGCATACATTATTAGATTAAATAACGAGCCCGATACCCGTTCTAGCCTATTACAACGTACATAGTATAATGACCAAGACTTCCTAAATGAATGACCGAAACTTCCTTGTTCGACTTAATATTTTGAGGCTAACGGTGTTAACGTATTTAGTGATAGGCTTACTACTTTCCTCTCTAACTAACACTTTTTTTGGAGCTTTTCCTTTTGTATATACTTTTAAAAGACTAAACATCTCCGTCATTCTCTCATTTATCTCCTC